>VACF01000834.1:7994-50508 GCA_006891605.1 Pleurozium schreberi | reverse complement strand
AAACGAGATGTATTGTAGGTCCCTATTTGTTTTCCTAGGTCTTTCATAAACTGTTCACTGCAACTTCTAAAAAGAAATGGGAAAAGAAAGGAGACGGATTGGCAGTTGCAATAATAAATAATATTTTTCTTGATTCATTTAATGACAATGAAGGTCAATTCAAGAACCACCTCGAGTCCATTCTCTTTATTACTCTTTTAAATGATACAGATTTCTGTTACTTTCCTTGAAGGTTGCTAAATCTTGTTCATATTTCAGCTCCTCCAGGTGTGGAAGCTAGCAGTCACTGTTGGCCTATTCCTGCTAATTAGAAATTGAATGCGGAATGTGTTCGAAATGTGTCTAAGACTAATTAATACTCTCTTTTCCCTGCAGCTCTAAAGCTGGTTCATTGTCACGAGCTTGAGGAACAACGGCTTGCAGACGTGAATGTGCATCACCGATTGCCCAGTTACCTGAAGTCGATCAAGCATTGCAAGCCAAACAAAGTTTCAAATCGGGACACTAAACTTAAAGACTAGTCTGTCATGTGTTTTTTAAAATTACCTGAGATTTCAAGTCACCAAGTGGTGCCTGGAGTGAAAGTTATTCTCCTCATGTATAAATGATATATAATTAGCACTGTTGCGTTGTATCGATACCCTTATTGATCCTTACTGATCGATTGAAGTGAAAGTGGTTACTGATTCTCCATGCACAGTTCAGTCACCGCGGATGTTGAATGGATAACAATCGTAATACTACTATTAAAAATTCTACTCTATTTTTTCCTGCCTAGCTCAACTGTGTACTGAGTAGTTGCAAAACATTGAAACATGTAACCTAGCTTACACCCAATCTCTACTTTCGGTGGCCGCCGGCGTGCAGACTGCGAGTTTAGGGATTCTCAATTGTGGGAATGAATTCGATATGTATATATCAACGACAACAGCCGGCGGTGTTTCGATAACCCTGCGCCTTGCAAACGAAGTTACTGAAAATTAACCCTTTTTGCTTGATAGCTAGTAGCTTCCACTCTTCAGAGGCGGACTTCAAATTCCAACTGAGGCACACTGATTGCAAGTAGTCTTCATGCATAACGTGAATTGAATGAACGAAACAGGATATAAATATTTATAAATTGTCCAGTCACGCAATCAAATCTGGGCTTAATTATTTGTTTTCAGTCCAGATAATTAAGTTAATGCCCAGATTGATTGCATAAATTATTTACTGGACCATCGTACTCGATCCCCTCGCGGACCGTCATAATATAATTTAGGTCAAATCCTTTGAATGTGCGAGACTAGTGTGCTCACTGTCGATCGATCCTCCAGGCCAAGGAATTATAAGTTAGACTTATGGCAACTTGGCAAGTGTAAGTGCAGGATGGATATTAATATTCCAGAATTCAAGACATCGATCAGATAGATTATCGAGGTCTATATATGTATATATAGAAGTGTTCATGGAAAGGCGCACTGCTGCCTCAGATTTAATTTTCAAACACAAAACACACACACTCACGGTATTTGCATGATTTACAGTAAGTTAATKAAGTGTGGAACGTGTGACCAAATCCGATCCAAAACGAGGAGGCAAACGGAGACCCAGACAGCTGGAAGGAAGGAAGGAAGGAATCGGTTGACTGACTGACTGCGCGAATTTGAAGCTCGTCTGCCGCTTCAGGATCTCATGGATAGGACCCAGTGGGTATTGATATTATTKATTTCTTTATTTTTAAAACCACAAATTTGGATGCTTTGGAGCTAAGGTAAGGTAGGAGGTCCATAAAGCGCCCATTTAAGGGCTGTAGCTGAATTTTGGCAAGGTGAAACTGCTTGAAATATTTTTCAGTAAAGATTCTTTGAAAGACAAGTGGAATTGGCATCTAACCCAAGTCGTTTCATATTTTTTGGATCTTTGTGGAATTAGTTMTGAATTTTTGAAGTTGCAGAAAAGTGCATTTCAATGGGCTCTAAAACCAACTACCTCCTCAAATGTAGACTGCTTGTACACTGGAGAGTGCACAATGTACCTCTAGTGCGTGATTGGTTTTAGAACTTGCTCCATTTTAGGACCTCCTACCTTAGTTTTGTATTGGAGATGAAGTTTTCTTCACTTTTTTATCCAAGAGAAATCAAATTTTTATTAGAAACAATCTGGTAAATGTAAGAGAAAAATCACTTTAGAAGGACGTGGGGGCCTGGTGGAAATCATCATTTCTAAAACCGTGGGAAAAATTGGTATTCAGAAAACTAAGAGAACTCATTTGAAGTCAAAGTAATGTAAAAGATCTCCCCTTTTCATACAAAATTATGAGGATGAATAGTTGCACTTCTGTCCCACACAAAAAGATACTTTGTCATCCATTGGACACTAAATGTCCACAGGGTCCTTCATGGATTAATCTATCATTTTTTAATTATTAAAATTTTCCTTCAACATGAAAATGAAATGGAATTAACCAAGTGTTGGATTTCAATGTTGAACTTATTTATTGGTTAAGGTAAAAGGTGGGAGGTCCATAAAGTACTCAAGTTCTAAAAGTATCCATCTCTTGAAATGTACACTTCTTGTACATTTTACTTATGGATTGCACCATCAATGTACAAATAGTGTAAATTTCAAGAAGTGAACGCTTTTTTTTTTTTTTGAAACATACGACCTATGACTCTATGAGAGTCGCAGCAATACAAACGACCAATGAAGGTCGCTGCAAGACTGACACGACACAACCATGGCAACCGGATTTTTGACGGACACAAGAGGAGGAACATGAACAAGACCACCATGAGAGCATGTCAGCATGGGGAATTGAACCGGCAACCTCGTAGATGCACTCACTAGTTCCTACCACTTGAGCCATCACCTGGGGTAGTTTAGGGTCATTTCGGACCAAGAGGTGGATGCTTTCAATGACCGCTACATTTCAACTTTGAAAATTCATAACTAACTCCAGAGTGATCCCAAAAAACACACGAAAACAACTAGGGTTAGTTGCCAATCACATTTTTTCTTTCAAGAGAAATCTACTGAAAAGTATTTCAAGAAATCTAACTGACCCCACCCAAAATTAATTTCCAAGATCTTAAATGGACGGTTTAATAGACCTTCCTACCTTACCACCTTGATTGCACATATGGGGTCAAAGTGACCTTCCTTTGCTGGAAGGCTATGAAGAGGGAAAAAATTTCCTACATGATTTGTTTAGTGCAATGCAAGCACAATCTTCTTTAGCAAAATGTTTTTTTTTAAATTTAAATTTAAATTTTTTTTTAATTATTAAAAATGAAAAGGTCCACATACCCCTTTTTTGCTATTTTTTGCTTCTAGTTGCTTCTATAGTACTCCATAGCACTCTATAGTAGTACATAGTACTAAATCAACGGCGTAGATCTGCAAGCGCCAAAAATCAACGGTGTACATTGATAGGCGCGCCATTGACACATAGTTCCAGTATTACATAGTACGACTGAGTACTACTAGTGTTGTGGCCAAAAATTGCGTTTTTGAAGTATTTCTTGCAATCACCCTTGTCCACAATTTTGTTTTCTTTCTTTTTGAGCCAATTTCGCTGTTTATAATTAAGAAAAGGTCCAATATTTTTTATCATTAGAATCAATGAAGAACATTGTGTGTGTTCATTGCAACCTATATAAAACTAGTCACGAAGAAGTCTTTTTTGGACCTACTCAAAACAACCTTAGGAGAACATGACATCCAAAGTGGACAATCATTTCTAGATGAAAGGATTCTTTGATCTTCAATTTAGCATGTCTAAGGTAAGACAACCCATTGCGGTTATTTCTTCCATAGTGGTCACCTATGAAGTGGCCCCATTGTTTTTTTTTAGTTTTGTGAGATCTGGGCCACAATCAATGTCTTACATGATAGTGATGGAGTGATTAGTGACCACGTAAGGCACTTCCAACTTTCAGTGTGAAATTCATTACAAAGATTGACTTTTTAAGCATTCCATGTTAGAAAATATTGTGATTGCATTAGGTAGTGCGATGACCATCATGGGTTCAGATTTTTTTGGCTATGGGGTGATCTACAACCTCTGTTGGGCCATGGAGAACTGAACACTTAAAAAATTCCTAACAAATTCATACTTCATCGAAAAAATATGATTTCAATTGCTCTCACTATTTCTCACACTTCTCTTTAAGTGGCGAAAAAATTGAAACATTTCAACAGTAGCGTGAGGTCAAACTCCAAATTCTGACCACTTTGGGCTGTCTTACCTTATCTGTGGCACAGTAGGATAGAGAGCTAAAAGAAAATTGGAGCCTAGGGACGTAGACTACTTCTCATCCAATATTTTGACCGTGCATCAAACCTTGACCATATTGGAGTGTGAAGATGCTTTTAGTTTGGTGATCAAAGACCCCTTTTCTATCATACCATATTACTTCAACGGCATCTAGAATTTTCCTACCTACATTTTTTTTTATTTTTTTTATTTTTTTGAATAAAGACAAAGCACCAATCAAATGTTTTCTACCTATTAAATCTGCCCCAGAGTTCCACTGCTCCGGATATGATATGATAACGGTCTTCCATCGGCCAAATGAAAATCTCTGAACGCCTGGCTGGTGATATGAGCCGCTGCAATTGAATTGACTTTGCTTTGAGGATATAAAGAGCCCCCGCGTAATCATTCTGCTTAAGCCCTTTACAGCACAGACCTGGTGTGTGGAGCCATCAACTGGAGATTTTAGAATCCAGATCATCCAATAACTTAACAACATGTGTGCAGCAGCACCAAGTTTAGGAGAGGGCTAGTAACTCAATTGGTTTCCCATGCTGCTTATTATAGACTGAGGGCTTTTTTTTACTGGTAATTTGATTGGTTATTTCATTTATTTAGTTATTAAAAAAATCAGCTCATTCATGCAACCAGGGTAAGGAATCAGTGGAAGCTATTGAAAACTTGAATGTGGGTGCATCCACCGTGAGTGGTAGCTTCACTTCAAATTCTTCAGTTGTGGACTCTATGAAAGTTCAACCAATGCTAATTGATTTTCACAAAAAATACTGCAACTTACAGCAGATGTTCAGCAGTATGTGAGGTCGTAGAAAATTTGTTCCCATGTAGGAAGATAGGAAATATGGGGATGGAATTTGACCATTTCATTTCAGGACTTCATTCCCAAAACCGAAATTACTGTGAATTTTGGGAGAGGAAAAGTGTAAATCTTTACACATTGCAAATGTTCATTTTAGAATTACTTTCCCGCACACTTCTTCTTACTTTCTTGCTCGCTTGCTCGCTTACTACGGGACATGTGTCATAACCTTACACCCACAGTGSTTGTGACTTTGAAATCATTGAACTTGTATTGGATCTTTCCACAAGTTCAAAAATGGGCTTCAGGAAACAACTAAACTGGTCTTACTACAACATCACAATCAATATCAGTTCAGCATGAGCAGCAGAAACACACACTGAGTAAGAACTTCCATTATTTTAATCCTCGAATGCAATAATTTTTTTTTTTTTTAAATTAACATATTTTCTTGTATTTTGGAAATTAAAAAAGTATCAATCTCAATGTCATCACAATGGTCATAAATGAAAGATTCTTTTTTTATTAAATTCCAAGGCATTTCAACACCCAAATGGTTATTTAGCATGGGCTTTACAACAATTAAGACAATTTGTTGTTTATATTGAGAGAGGTAGCATAAACTACACCAAAATGTCTATTTAGTGTGGCTGGGTAATTAGCTAGAATTAGAATTAGGATGTCCAATCTAACAACGCCACCATTGCACACCACGAATGTTTCAATGCCTCAACTACAACCGGTGTCGATTAGTATGACCTTGTGCTAAATAGTGTATACCATACTAAATTACCATTTTCAGATACGTATGTGTTGGCCTTTACTACATCTTGTGAAGTCCCATGTTCCAGATCAATGGTTCAGATGCATCCAATACCCCACTTGAAGCTGCTGCAAAAGAATCCTGTTCCACAACGCGAGTGCCAGAATTCTGCATGCCTTTTCCAGAACTGTGCAGTCCGGTACCAAAACTTTTCGTGATTGTCACTCYAGTGCAAAGCAACCATCACGAAATTTTTTTGGTACCCGACTGTACAGTACTCGAACTTAAGGCATGCTGAATTCTGAATTCTGGCAGCAAGACAAACTCACTGAACAGGTCTACACAAAAACCCAACAAAGCAACTCTCTCATGGACACAACAATGAAGTAACAATGATCAAACATTAAAAACAAAAACAAAAACATGATGCATAAATATTACGCAAACTAGAAGCAGGCCAGGACGCTCCAGATCGTCGATCAACACTCTCATCTTGTCCAGACTCTGTTCAGACACTCGCAAATGAGGAACACATCGATCGATCGATGCTCTTGCAATTGATTAGAAAAAAACCTCGGATCTAACCTTTATTGGCTAGAGTGTTGAATTGAAAATCCTGTGCAAAAATGGTATGGTACAATGGTTTCTGCCGCCGTGAGAGGAGCACAATCCTCTGGCTCCCAACTAAGTTGAGTTTATTGACAGTCAAAGTGAAAGTTTTGCAATCACTACAACTGAAGAAGAGTGGAGTATCTTTGCCTGAATGTGGGTAACTTTCTTGGATGAAAAAAAAAATATCCAAAAAAAATCAATGGAAAGGCTAGATGAACTTGTTTCTCATTTTTTATGTTCCTACTATTTTTTATGTTCCTCCTATGGTCAGATGTTCTAATAAGGAAAAAAAAGAGAAAAAAAAGGGTTCAGTATTTGTCTCCAATTAAAAAACTTGCTATTTGGAGAAAGTGCTGGATGCTTTCTTTGGCCTTTTTCACATGATTATTTCAAGATGCTATTATAACCAATCATACCAATTCTCAGATGCTATAAACGAATTTACACTTTTAATGAATTTAAAGGGAAATTTAAAAAAAAATCTTATTGTCTTTTGATGCAWTTTTTCAAAAATATTATCTAACTCATATTTTTAATGCAATTGTGCTGTCTTTTGGGTGGATAGRGATAGTGTCTTGTTAGAAATCCTTTAGTCTTCAATACTTGAAGTAAGGAGCTCTACTCAAAACATGGCTAAAAGTATGATATTTAAGCCCAACTTTGCTATTTGAAAAGTGCACAATTGATTCATGGAAGGTCAATACATTGTCCGTGGCACATCTATTAGGATTATAATTTTGTTGAGACTGTGAAAATTACATGTTTTTTCTTCTACGACTGGTTCATTGGATTAGTAATGATGAAAGATTCATTTGCTTCTAATTGTAAATCCTTACAATGGATAATTGATAGGTATAGTAAGGCTTTGCATGGATTGGCAAGGATCTAAATATAGAAAGGTGGAATTGAAGAACACACTCTGCAGGCACTTGTGGCCCAGCTTCATGTCCCAGGCGTCTTGAGGTGAAGCGCCTCACCGTAGCGGCTGATGGTGCCTCCAATGGCGCAAGCTGCGGCGGTGCCTGTGAATTGTTGTTTGTGGCTCTTGTATTTTCCTTACACTTACCCCATCCTAGACCATTTGAACCTGGGTTCTAATATTCTTATTTTTTACAGTATAGATTCGTTTTATTCAAAATAAGTGACACAAAGATTTTTCGGGAAGCACTAAAGATTGCTTTGTTTTTTGTTTTTTTTTATCGAAATTCTCATGCATGCATTCATCAAGAACATAACAATTGAAATCGGTAGCTTTGCTAATTTCCATGTTTTCCAAATTTTGTTGAAACTGGTTTGCTTGTTTTGAGATGATTTCTTCTATACCCCCTAAATATACCTCCTAAATATACCCCCTAAATACACCCCCTAAATATACCCCCTAAATGGACATTTAACATGTTCCATTAGCCTTGATAGGGTTCATGATTCAAGCCAGATTTATTTCAATGGTCAACTTAAGTTTTAAGTTAAAGTGCTCCCTAGTGGAGGGACCACCCTTCAGAATGGCAAAGTCCTACCAGTTTTACTTAGAACTTTAATACGCCGATACTGCTCTTTATTCCTTTGCAACCACTACTCCCTCACTTTGTAGCTGTTAAGTTCGTTATACTTAGTGATGGGAATGAGTGGGCCTCCATTTGCCAAAAAGATCAATCCCCTAATTGAAGAGTTTCGGTGAATCTATATTAATTATCTGCAGTTCGTTAKCACTCACTCACTTGTGATGCTYATTGCCATTTGACTAAAATTAAATATGAAGTGTTAATGCATACCGTTCTAAAAATGGAAAGTTAATATGAAGTGACGAGTGGCAAGCTCTGAGTCCTCAATTAAGGAAACCAAAGTGCCTTTCCACTTGTTATGGTTGAAGAATGAACAATGATTTTAGCTTCTCATATACAGAACATTATTAATGTTTGCTGGGGGACACCCTGTTTCTCCTCCAAAATTCGGAGCCCACTAGCAAATCACGGTTGCAGCATTATTACTGAAATCCCCCCCAAAGATATCTAGGGAGGAATTATCCCTCCACCGCGGGGAGGAAGGGGTTGTTGAATTGGTTTAACAATGTTGTGCATGTAAAAGGTGGAATGAAAATTATATTCTTATTCTTTGGCGAGAGGTCTAAATCTTTAAATCTTCAAGTGAGATGGCAATTAGTTGTCCCGAAGATGGGCGAGTTTGAGTGAGCCTATTTTTGCTCGGGACCCTGGCTTTTTCTCGTCTCTTTAGCCAATTTGAATTTTTTATTAGTGGTTGAAAATTTTAAAAAATTGTCAGATGGTGACTTGCTCCTCCGGTTGTGTGTACTCTTTCCCTTTCAATGGAAATTCTCCATGTGTTTCAAAAAAAAAAATTATGTTCTTATTTATCGCACATCCTCAAACCCTTTCATGTATGAGATCTACATGGTTAAAACTTAGAACCCCTCCTATTATTTTAACACTTAAACGACGCAAAGGACATTTTGCGTATGATGAATGGCAAAGAATCTTTCTTTGTAGGACAGAAATGCAATCATTCATCCTCGGTATTAGGGGTGGAAAGGGGACATCTTCTACAATAATTTGACTTCCAATGAATATATTTAGCTTTTTCAAAGTAGATGATGTCACACGGTATCAAAATGCATGATTTCCACGGCCACCGGTCCGTCCTTCAAGGGTTAACCTAACTTTGTAAAGGAGGCCCGCATGAACCTTCGTTTTCTAGCCTCCAGCGCAAGCGTGTGCCATGATGTTGTGTGCGGCAACTGGTGTCCTAAGTCTCCCGAAGCGGTAGTTGAAGAAATTAAGCCTAGCCCTAACTAATTATGAGTACCGCTTACTAATTTAACTCCCCATTGGTCTGCCTTCCCTAACGAACTCTCTGAAATAAACTTATTATTCTTTCAAGGGTCTCCTAAATTGCTGCCTGCTCTCACAGTCTAAGTTAGTTTTTTACCCAATAGTAAGTAAGGGGCAAAGGCCCAAATTTTGACACTCCATGCCCCAAACCCCAATACTTTATTTCCAAAAAATCTACGTCCCTTGCATGATTCAATCACGGTGGGTCCAAAATGGGCACAGGAAAAAACAGGAATTCCAACGAGAAAATGCCAAATAATGGGGGAGGAGGGGGGGAGTTACACAGCATTCCAGGTGGCTATAATGAGCGAGAATGAATTGGTTCCATATAAAATAGGAAAAACTGAATGGCGAACCCTCAAAAATAAGAAATTGGAAATGGCAAGAGGCCAAGAGCAGCCAGGACGCCAGGGGGGAGGGAGGGTAAAATTAGCCGAGGAGAGGAGGCCAGGGAGGGCCGTACTCCTTATACTTGGGAGCCCGTTGAGCAGGAGCTAAGCTAGGGACCGTCGATGCGGATCAGCCCACGGCCGAGATCTTCCCCATAACGGAGCCTCCAAAACCTGCAGGACCTGCAAGACTGCCGAACATTTTTCTTTTTTTTAGGGTTTTACCCCCGTTGCCCTCATTGAGATCGCTACAGTAGAAAGTAAAATAAGGTAGGCGGTCTATAAATGGAGCATCTAAGGGCTGGAACTGAATCTCGGTGAGGTAAAACATCTTGAAGTATTTTTCAGTGAAATTTTCTTAACCCTGAAGCGCTCCGACGTCCATATTCTGGACGATGAACGGAGGCTTGAAGGCATTGTTTCGTCCAACCAACTTCTCATTCATCTAAAGTAATACTTGAATTTAGAAAAGACAACCTTCCTTAATGATCACATTCATGAAATTATGGTAAATGATATTTTTGTACAAAGATATAAGCAAAAATGTGCAAAATTTCAGAAAAGGATTGAGGCAATTAGGGGTTAAAAGACAAGTGGAATTGACACCTAACCCAAGTCGTTTCATACTTTTTGGAGCTTTGTGGAATTACTTATAAATTTTGAAGGTGAAATGGCATAGGGCTCTAAAATGGAGCACCTCCTAAAATGTGCATTGTGTACCTTGTTGAAGGCTATGAAAAAATAACATGTACAAGTATTGTACATTTAAGGAGGTGCTCCATTTTCAAGCTTATGCGCTTTTAGAACCTCCTATCTTAGAATAGCCATAAGGCAAACTCAACCAATTGAGACTGGAATAGGCCCTTTCAGATGAACTTCTAACTTTTGACCAATTTAGAAATAACCCCTCTAAGGCCCAAGGCTTGAATTAGAGTTTGAATTTTTTTTTCCCATTAAAGGGCATTTGAAAGTAGTTTGGATAGGTACAAGAATCGCAAATTTAGACATTGGACAACAAAAATAAATCACTTCATAAGCTAAACAATAAACAGTTAGATCTAGATTTGTATAAGGCATGCCAAATTTTGGACATTGGTGATGCCTTTGAGGTTGCTTAACCCCTAAGCGCTCAAACGACCATTTTTTGGTCGCTGCCTAACTTCGGGCAGAATTTTCTAGCAGAAAAAAACTTTTTTTAAAACTTTTTTTTTCCTTGAAAACATTGGGTTGTCTTTCAATATTTATATTCAAAACTAAGATCACTACGGTCAGAAAATAATCATAAGAGAAATAGCACAATGTATTTAGAATTTTCTAGTGTTGAAAAACTTACTATTCGAGGAAAGAATTGATATTTTAATGATCAGATCTTCTGCATTTTTTTACAATTCAATAGAAACCACAATTTTGACCAATCAAAAAAAAAATTCAAGTGTTAAGGATACAAATTGTAATTTTGGTGAATTTTGAAGTTATATCTTCAAAATTCATTTGAAGAGAATCTAAAAATAATTTTATAATTTTGACCGTATGGATATCTTCTACTCTTTGTGCTTCACATAAACTTCTTTGAAGTGTYTAGGATATTTTTTGAGGTTCACTAACTAATTTCTTTTAATTTCCATATTGAACCGTTTTTCTAGGACTTCGAAAATTTCATACAACATGTGGTTGAGGAGTAGCTTCAAGAGGTAAGAGTTTTAATAAGTTTTTACTTCATCGTTAAAAAGTTATTGTATAATATGTAGTTTTCATTATTCGACAGGCAACTTGGACACCACAAAAAAATCACCTCTTTAAGAAATAAAAAATTGAAGTTAGGTCATCTAGATTTATGTATACATGAAATGCTTTGAATCATTCCATTTTGATTAATGAAATGAAAGTTATGAGGAGTTTAAGTTTCTTGGTAGGTATTGGTTTTCAAAGACTCCATACCTACCCACAAACTTAAACTCCTCATAACTTTCATCTCATAATCAAACATAATGATTCAAACTTTTTCGTATATATAAATCTAAGGAACCAATTTCAAATTTTTATTTCTCAGAAAATTGATTTTTCAAGAAGTTTTTTGAGCTACCTTAGCTGCTCGACAAATGCAGGAAATTACATATCATGCAGTAATTTTTTAACCATATAGTCAAAAGTTATGAAAATTGTAGCGCCTTACAGCTACTCCTTAGGCACATGTTCTATGAAATTTTCAAGGAAAAAAATAAAAATTCCTTCCATAGTGAGTTGCCTAAAATCACTATGTTGCCAAAAAAGGGTTTGGGGATCTTTAGGGGTTAAATTAAAATTTGAAGTCCTTTATTTAACTCAATCTTCATTATTTTGAAAAAATAAAAGCATTGGATGTAGTTTATTTACTACAACATTTAAACCATAGGAATTGGGATTTTTCTATTCTATAAATAAATTTTTAACAATTTAGTATTTTAAGTCATACTCTATCTCTTTCTAATTACTATTTTTTTAGAATGAGTATGAAATAGTTTTTGTCAAAAAAATTTATATGTATAGCCAACTTATTTCTTCAACATAGCATGATAAGTTGCAAGTTGTAGGATCTACCCATTTTTGTCAAAAAAAATTGAAATATAAAGACCTAACCATTTGGGAAGAATTGAAAATACTTCTTTTTGAAATCTAAGCTTCATGGTATTGCAATTGGTTAGGTTTTTTATTTTGAAATTTTAGGGGGATGTACTTTAATAAGTTCACCAAAGTATCCTATGGTTGAAATTGTTAATAAATAAATATAGATTAATATTCAAGCCTTGCCTTGGGTTTGAGTATTTTAAAGTTTTGAGTTTGGGCTTAAAAACATGAAATGCATTTAGGGGTTAAACCTTGAATAAATGTATAGGACAAAAAATAGTTCTAAGATAATTATTATGATATGGTAGGTTGATATAGAACCATCTTTCTTGTGTTTACATTTTGCACACCAAGGATTTAAAATGAGATTCATGTGTTTCCAAGTAATGTCCTATTCAACTTCTTCATATTTGGTTTTGTCGATGTAGAGTGTCCTCCCCTTTAGTCTCTCAGTAATAACATTTGAATGCTCAAAATGTTGATTAGAGAAAAAATACATAATTGCGTCAATTCTTCTTCTCCAGCAACTAAAAGTTGTGCTTGAATGAACATTTCTATGATTCTAACCACCACAACTTGTTTAAAACAAGGGGGTGCTATTATGTGAGCATAAAACCATGAGCCCGTGAGCCTAAAAGACTATACACCTATGTTATAAGTGTCCATATTATAAAAACCTTCTATGATTATAGTGTAACTATATAGTAAATACCTATATTATAGGTGATTATATATTAAAGACCTTCATTGGTTGTGGTATATCTACTTATACATATGTTCAATGCTCACGTTGTCCCACAGTTTCACGCTCACACTATGACCATTGATTTGAAACAACCAATGCAAGGTGAGAAGTTTTTTTAATAACATTTATGAAAGATGAGACATTTTGTGCTTTATGGGTATTCATTCAAGGTGAGTTTTATCCCTAACCACCCCTAATCACCCCAAGGGACCAAAAGTATTGTCATATAGTTTAGAAGTCCAATTTAAATGATGTAGCTTTTGCATTTGATGTCTAAAGTAAAAATAAATGATTCTAATGATTGAAAACTTTTCATCTTCACTTCGAGTTTTTGTGTTAAAAATTTCAAATCAATACATAATGAAAATATTTTCTTAAAGTCATTCCAAGTTCATAAATTCAATTTTGAATTCACCAAATTGCATTTTGATGGTTGCAACTTCAGGGGCTTGTACCTCCTTCATTCAATGTTTGTTTTCGCAAAAACAAAGTTGGATTATATTTTCCTTGAATCCCGGTTGTTAAGGTAAATTTTTCATGTCAATCCAAGTTGTTTTGAATGTTTGAGAGCAATTCAATGTTCATAATCCAAACATTATTTAAGTACGCTGAAATTTTGACAACTTGTTTCTTCTTCACACAATGTCCGTTTCCAATGAATAAAAATTTGGAAAAAGTTGCACACGGTAATCTAGTTTATGGGATTAAACTTTCAAATCAATCTTAGAAGTTGTGAGTGATTGAGAAACATGTTACTAGAAAGATGTTTAGCCTTAGAATGATGTTTTTTTCAACTTCTTTGTTGTTATTTGACATTTGAATGTCATTTCATGAGCACAATGAGTCTATTCAATCACCATGTGTTTTGGAATATTGGTTTTGAATCACTATAGTTTAAAGTTTTTCATTTGATTCAGTTTTGAAAGCAAATTTCACCTCCAAATGTGTTTCTAGGAAAATTTCAGCTCCTTTTTTTCAATACTAAAACAATATAGTCTGCAATATATGTGGCCAAATGACTCCAAATTTGACTCATGTCATTTACAACACGTACGCTRTAAGATTGCAAGGTTGAGATTTCTATACCTTAGTGATGCTTAGGGCCTCCTACCATATACATCAGTCCTGTGGAAAAAGCACTAAATTAAAGGCAAGAAGTGATCACCGATTGTCTTGCCGGCCTCAATGTGTGGGGAAGTTAGGTTGCAAGCTTCACCAATTTTGGTGGATGAGCCCATTGGTGGAGATTGGTGGAGATTGGTCAACTTGAAGAGAATCCACTATGCGTGGCATTTTTAGTCGCTCTMTCCCCATCCAACTGGTCCACATAGTAGGACAATTACTTGTTTGGCATTGTAGCTTCCTCGGGGAACTTTCACCAGCCCGACTCACATGGTAGTAGGCAACAATGTTTTAAATCCAAAAATGCCCTAGGCATTTAGGATCTAATTTAACATATAGGTTTGAACTCTTTCTTCTCAACTTTGAAAATGTTAACCACTAAAAGCCCAAGGCCTTTTGGCGTTTAAAGACATAATTGCTTTTGAAGTGTTACAGAACTTAATGTCACTAAGTTATTGAAATCTCACACCCACAATTTCGTAGTGTACATGTTGTAGATGATGTGAATCAAGTTTGAAGTCATTTGGCCACATAGCTTATAAGATGGTGAATGTTTTAGTGTTTGAAAAACAATGCTGAAATTTTCCTAAAATCACATTTGGAGGTGAAATTTGATTTCTAAATTTAAACTATAAAGTGATTCAAAATCAACATCCAAAAACACATTGGTGAAAGAAAATATCACTCAGTTGACTTGTTGTGTCTATGCACTAGCTTTGAAATGTCAAAAAAATAGTACAAAAAGTTGCAAATAACACATTTAAGACTTAACCTCCTTATTAAATGCTCCTTAGTCACTCATATCTTCTTGGATTGATATGAAGTTTTAGCCACACCGACTAGACTAATATGTGATACTTTTTCCAAATATTTTTATACTAGAAATGGACATTGTATGAAGAAGAATCAAGTTGCCAAAATTCACCATAATTTAAAATTGTGTAGATTATGAATATTGAATTGCTCCCAAACATTCAAAACAACAACCATGTTTTTTGGATTGACATGAAGAAAAAAAATTATTGAAAAAAACATTGGATGAAGGAGATGCAAGCCTCCCAAAGTTGCAACCATTAGAATGCAATTTAGGGAACTCAAATTATTGAAATTGTGAACTTTGATTGAACCTATGAACTTTGATTGAACTTTTGAACTTTGATTTGATTCCAAAAAATTAGTACAACTTGGATAGTTTTGAAAATTTGAACACCCAAACTAGAAGTAAAACCGCAAATTTCCCAACAAGTTTGATTGAATTTGGACATCAAATGCACAGGTCACAACACTTTGAATAGGACTCAGCACTATGTGAGGGCACTTCTGGTGCCCGTGGGGCGTTTAGGGGTTAATAGTGCAAGTATTATAGCATTGGAAGATTATGGAAAACCACTTGTATTGCATTTCTCTTTAGTTCACTAATAATCACACAGTCAATTCTTTCAGTTTGTTTAATGATTGAGAGATAAGGCGGGTACACCCGAAAGCGCAGCTGACTTTAAAGCGCCATCTATAGTCCATATACATTTCCAAAATCAGTCATGTACACGGACTGTAGATGGCGCTTTCAGAAACAATCTTTGACCCTTAATAACTTTTGCATCTTGTATCCAAATGGCATGTTCTTTGGTGCATTAGAACCTCCTTTCACTTGTCAACAAGACAGTATGAAATTTTGAACAATCTAATAATAGTAAGTAGATGCAGTACCAATTTGTGGCGCTTTTGGGTGTACCCACCTTAGTAGGACTTGCAAAAGCATTGCAATTATTTTATGCTCTCATCTTGACAGAAACTATATCTGTAGGCTGGTGTGCATTGGTGTTGCGGCCGTGTCACCACCACCACCCTATCCTGTACGACTGACTTCCATTGAAAAGCTCGAAATTTGGGATCGTCTGTGTGGCAAGATTTGAGTCCAGAGTATTGTGAGTTACGACCTTAGTGGGAGCCCATGTCCCTGTCCAATTGCTGCAGTCCAGGGAGGGGGGAAGAAGGTGCACCTCATGTAACTTCTGATGCTCATGACAATCATTGGGATCTCACACCCTCAAATCCCGAGGTTCTGCAACTGGGTGATCTTTTGAGCAGCAGAAGCAAGTAGTTTGTTTGTATCAAAGYGCTGAGGAGAGGATTCTGCAAATAAAAGTTAAGTTAAGCTTAGTGTGCAGCAGGAAGGTAAGTCCCAAATCAAATCATCCACACGCACACAGCCGCACAGGCACATTGGTAGCAACAACCAAGGCAATCAAGCCATTTCATACTCTGCTTCAAGGTGGTTAAAGTGGTGGGGGGAGATGCCCAATATGATCTAGTGACACATGATACTCCCAATTTAGATCTTTATTTGACACCTACTACATCTATGCGAAGATGTTAAAAGGCCTCTTGCCATGTGAGTTAGGCAGGTGCAAGTTCTTGGGGGAGGCTACAGTGTCAAACAAGTCATTGTCATGCCTATGTGGACCGGGTGGATGGGGGAGAGATCGAGTAAAAATGCCCGGCATACGGAGTGATTCCCTTCAAGTTGACCAATCTCCACTAGTCTTCACCAATGGGCTTGTCCACCGATATTGGTGAAATTTGCAACCCGACTTCTCCGCTCATCGAGGCTGGCAAGACAATTCGTGGTCACTTCTTGTCTTCTAGTGTTTTTTCCACCGGACCAATGTACATGGCAAGAGGCCCTCAGAGGCCAAGCACTTTACGTATGTGCTGCCATATTTGGACATGATAAGGTTCAGATTTTTAAATGGCTTCCAAACAAAAGATGTTAGATGTTTGAATTTTCAATCCAATGGTGTATGTCTTGCCATATTCTAGAATGTATTTTGTATCCTGAGAGTGAAATATAGGAACCTATATACGGTCTCCACYAGATTGTTGAAGATTAACTTGGTGCATTGTTCAAAAGAAAATGTTTAAGTTMTTTGAATGGAATCCATATGCAAGCCATTGTTCAATTCTTATAGGATGTTGGAAGAATGTCTTAGTTACAAAAGAAAGTTTCTATCTTGTATTACGTAACTACCTCTTTTAATGGAAAGTAACCTTGGAAAGACGAGTCCTATAATCAAGGTAGTTGATGAGGCAGTTACGCGAAAATTGTCAAATCTTTGAATGACTAGGTGCATTTTTTTTATCATAACCATAAAGGTCATTCATCAAATTTTTGTCATTTGTAGGGCCTCAAGGTTATGATAAACCATTTGACAACTATGAAACTATTTGAATTCCACATGCATTCAACTTCATTACCATCAAAGCAATAATGAATTGTAAAAACATTAGGTGTGCACTACACACTACAAATAGAAAAATTCATTGGCAACTTCATAACTTCTAGTGAATGGCAAGAGGCTTGACTACTACTGCTTACACAATTTATGAAGAAAGTAGGAAGCAATGAACGGGAAAGTAGTTCTTGAATGATCGGAATTGGATGACTCTACATGTTGATCATGGGTCAAGCCCAACTTTGGCCTTTCAAAATTCATAGTAATTTCATTGTAAGAGATAAAATTACCAAAGTTTTTGCGATTTCCATCATTTCAGTCAATGCACCTCTGCAAATATTTACTTTGCCTAMCACTACCCTAGATCATGTCCATAATTGCTTATTTGATCGGTTATGGGTCCCTCTACCATAGGCATAATTCTAAGTGAACCAGGATATGAAACTTGGAGCTCAATGAACTATGAGTTGTGGTACAAGTCCAGGTCTCCAGTTCTCAATCAATCTGACTTTTTGAGAATTTGGTGGAACTTCGATTTTCATGCAACAAGGCATTATGACTTTACAAATGGCTATAGTCATGCATATGGTAGATTCTCTTTAAAATTGGATTGCAAGCTTACAATTACCCAAAAAAAAAATTTGTCAAAATCTTTTCTGATTTTAGAACTGACTCTCCCAGAAGACTAAATTCATCAATAACTTGATGAAGGACATAAACATACAAATATGGATAAACATACAAATATGGGTAGTTCTATCCACATTAATTTTAATTGCATATAATCTAGAGAGAGTGTAAGTTGCTTTACAGTAGAAGACCCTATTTGTGCAGCAATTCAAAAGCCATCCTATAAACATCTTGTAACCATCATTTTTGAAGTGGAATGTACACCATTAGTTTAATTTTACGTATAAAAGGTTGTCTTCCATTTGGCCTCCCATGGGTCGAGTTAACCCCTAAAGGTCTTTGACTGTGCTTTCACCAAAAACGCTCAAAAACTGCCATGTCACGTGCAAGTACCAAATTTTAGAAAAAAACACATTTTTGGACAAATGTAACCGTAGGATCTTGTAGCAAAATACTTTGGGAAGATGTGGAAAAAATTTCAGATTTTTCCACCATGTGGATTGCAAGATATCTGTGTTTAAAGTGACAAAAATCCTTTTTTGAGCCCTGCAAAAATCCGGGCAGCTGCATTTCAAAAGGCCACATTTGTATGAAAAAATGTCCAAAATGGTGGTTTGGTTGATAAATTTTTCTATAATGGGTAGGGCATCCAAAAGTACTCTAGAGAAGTACAAAATACTCAAATTTAGACATTGGACAAAGAAAATTAAGCACTTCAAAAGCTGGCTAAAAGGTTGAGATTGTAGTGGTATAGTAGAACCTTTCTTACTCAATAGGTCCCGGACGGGTCTGACATATTGGCTTATAGCATTCCCACATTTGCTTGGCCAAAGGCCCAAACTAGGTATTTGGCCAAGCTGAGCCAAAGACGATTCCCCATGTCACGCAAGATGGGGCTCAAGATATGCCCGGACACATCCAAATTTACTAAGGAGACAATGAAATGAAGAGTTGTGAATGAGGCGCAGTATGTGCTCTGGCACAATTCTCAAGTTATGGCTTACTTAATTTAACACAAATTTTCCAAGACATGCTTATTCATGCCAAAAGTGTATTGGGCCTAGACTTCATAATGGGAGAGTAATCAATGATGGGTTGAGGTCCATTATTTTCCAATATTATAGAAGATTGGCTAGGCCGCATCCTCCAATTATGTGTTGCCATGGAGTGCAAGTGGGAGACATTGCCCGTGGTCTTTAGAATCACCCTACAAACCTAAATTCCCCGTCCATGTTGATCGGGTGAGCTGTAGGGATGCTCTTATACATGTTTATGGGCTAACAGAGAGTTAGATTTAGTCACAACCTTATTAATGTGGCCTAATCTGGGACCAATTTGACATATTGACTTCTAAATATAAAGGTTTTATTGGCTAAGAGAGGTTCTACTATATGAGCAAATCACAGTTATCAATGCACTTTATATTCCAAATTGGTGCAATTGGTGCATTGGTGACCGTGATTCATCAACTCTTCTATAATTTCTGTCTTTAATCCCTAAACACCTTAGGGAACCAAATATGTCCTCACATAGTTTAAGTCCAATTGAAAGCACTGTAACTTTTGCATACAATGTCCAAATTCAATAAAACATATTGGTAAAGTTAACAATACTAGCCTAGTTTGTGTAGTAAGATTTTAAGATCAATCAAAGATGTACTGATTACTTGGAAGCCCATCAAAGTTCACACGTTCAATTTGAGTTCACCAAACTGCATTTAATGGCTTAAACTTCAAGGGCTTGTATCTCCTTCATCAAATGTTTGTTTTCAATAATATTTGTTGAATTATGTTTCTCTTAAAGTTTGGTTATTGTGGGAAAATTTTCATTTCAAGATTGAGTGTTTGGGAACAATTCGAATGTCAAAAAAATTGTCCCTTCCAAACCCTCTCTGAAGTTTTTCCATAACTTTTGATTGGAGGTTTAAAATCTCAATTGGATTTTTGGAGATGAAATTTAACTTAATTTACCAACTATTTTTAGTTCTAAGTTTTTTGAAAAACATTATTCTACTATGCCTAAACCAGGTCTGAAATTACACCTTAAATACAATTTCTAGTTTAATTTGACTTAACCATGAACAGTTGAGTTCTTAGTAATTCTAGTACACATATTCTACAATGTTTGTCTTACCTCCTACCACCCCATATGTATATAATGAGTTGTCTTCTCAACTCAAAATACAAATTATGGATGGCTTTCAATACAAAGTGAAGGAATTTAGATGTAAACAATTCTCTCAATGAACTAAATCCCATTTTGTTGGGAATTGCTATTTTGTTCATAGTTTTAATTGAAAGAATATGATCTCACACTAATCCTAGTGTGCATTTGCTTTCCCAAGCACCCCACTAAGCCTTGACACTTTTTGACAAGTGTCCTCGTAGCTACTAATTGGGTGTGGATATTCCACACCATTTCATCTTTTTGAATGGAATGATTTGGAATATTCCACATCATTCCATGCTTTCCCAAGCACCCCACTAAGCCCTGACAGTTTTTGACAAGTGTCCTCGTAGCTACTGATTGGATGTGGAATATTCCACATCATTCCATTTGTGGGAGGCAAAGGCACTAGCTGCTACTAAATGTTATGTCACTAATCCAAATCCGATGAATAAAAAGTTTATTGTAGAAAATGATTTATGAGAAAAAATAAAATATAAAATATATAACATCATATTTTCAAATTCTTTTATTTTTTATTTTTTATCACCTGACAAGCAACATTTTGATCTTATTGTGGCATTACTTATTCTTCCAAGTATTGATTGAAATAAAAATATTGTTTTCCAAAAGTTTATGTGATTTCCTAACTTCTAGAGTCCTGAGGTCTCCTCTTAGGATTCTAAGGATTTTAGGTCTGCCCATACAAAGACATTCACCATAATTTTTCGGAAATTTTTTGTGGACATGTAATAATATACAATGGAATATATAATCAATGGAATATAATTTTTGCAAAATTTTGAACCACATTGTAGAGGAGATACTTTTTTGCCAAAAGCAATTCAAGGGAAAATTAGGACACCCTAAATTTTATTGACTTTTGAGGGATTAGCAATTGAAGTGTGCCATCACGATTTAATGTAGACAATTGGTAAGAGCATCCCCATGGCAACTCAAGATATGATGCAAACTGGGGAAGTAGCCGGGCCCGGCCATTTTAATTGTCCCATGGCACACATGGCCTAGCCAAAAAAGTGGTTGGACCTAGCCAAATTTGTTGAAGACCCAACCAAATACAGAGTCGATATGATTTTTTTTAATTACAAGTTTTAAAGCACTTTTGCATTGAAAAATCTTTACCTTGTCAGCACTTATGAGGTGGCACCTTGGAAACCAAGGAAATCCAGTTTCCCGTGTTGGTAGCTTGGAGTGGTATGGGGCACAATAATGAAACCGAGTGTAGGCTCATTTAATCATTCAACAAGTGGTTTCTAAGCCGGGCCTTTTCTCCATGCCAAGCATAGAAATGCTTTAAGGAAAGGGAGATTAGGCCCTTTTGTTGACCAATAGTCATAAAGGCCAATGATCAACGATTGAGAGCCGCAACCTAAGGTTAGCATGAAGATCAAATGGGCTTCCCAATGCTACCATATTCTTTGAATGGTGTTAGCACCATCTTAGGGCCTACACTTGATTTTGAAATTCTAGCATCACTYTTGCCACATAATTGAATGCATGAAGATGTCAAATTGGAAATGGATAACCAAATACAATTAAAGATCAAAATTACAAGCAATTGCCTGCAAGTGTTCAATTCCAAGAATTCATTTTGATTATTTGATAGAAGTGAATTGATGAATTGGAGTCTAATTTAGGTGAAAATTTAAAATTCTAATTCAATAATAGTCCAATTTCCAAATTACAACCTTTGTATATAGCTAGAAGCATAAAATTGAACTAGTTGTACTAAAGTGGCACAACTTTCTTCCACAATTGAACCTCAATTAGCACACACCTATGTTTCATCTATGTCACACATCATGCAACAAAGTGGGGAAAAAATTCCTCTTACAATAGCAAATTCTCTATCAACCTTAGTCCAAAATAAAAGCATGGGACATTGGCTTAACATTAGCAAGAAAAAAAAATATCAAGGAAGAGGAACACAATGAAGTGGAAAGAGGTAATGTGAAGTCTTTTTCTTCTCTTTTCTTTGAATTGAAAAATGTTCTACTCTTTTCTAATGTAACTTTTGTTTTCCTTGTGTGTAGATTGCTTGGTACTACAGTAGCTTCTTATGAGAAGATGTTGCTTGTTAGCAAATTCTCCATCTAAATTTACATCCAAGACTCTACTATCTCCCCTTGGAATCCCACACCATCACTCCTATCTACTCAATGWCAGAAGTACCAACTCCTCTACATGTGTCACATGTATTGCACCYWRAACATGAAAGTCTAMCCACAATTGACAATGAAAACATTGGTTATTTTAGCCAAGAATTTTTTTGATAGCCAAAAAAACAAGATTATTAGCAAAGATTTCAACTGTAAGGAACTTAATTAAGAAGGATGACTTTGATGATGGTCCTTATAATTCTATTGAAAAAAGATTGCTTGAAATTTTTTGGTGGCTGCCTCAAGTGCTATACAATTTACAAAGCTTAGATAAGAAGTGTTAGCATAGAGACAAGCTTTCTTGAGCTTTGGTTGAAGGTGGGGAAGTGCCTAGCATACGCTGACAAGGCCATATTCGTTATATTAAGACTTTTTGCAGATTTTGAGACAAAATGCTAGTTATTGAAAAATTCCTTATAAAAAGCAGTAATTGAAACCAAAAATAAGTAATGCTCAAATAATAACTACCCGACGGATCTGTCAAAGGCCCTTTTTAAATAGTCTAATAAACAAGATTGGATTGGAGCGGTCACATGGCAAACCCTATGAGAGCTTTTTTGGAAGGCCTCCAACTCATGTAGATTGGACCATAACAATTGATGTCATTCCCTCTTTTCCTAGAAGTGGTTGAGA
Organism: Pleurozium schreberi; assembly: GCA_006891605.1. Classification (NCBI taxonomy): domain Eukaryota; kingdom Viridiplantae; phylum Streptophyta; class Bryopsida; order Hypnales; family Hylocomiaceae; genus Pleurozium; species Pleurozium schreberi. Next base: position 27,531 of record VACF01000834.1, on the reverse strand, counting down.
TTTGCATGGAGGTGACTCTAATTGGAATGGGAGCACATGAGGAAGATCATATACAACAAACTTATTTTAATCCTTAAACAACGACGCGGACGTTTATTGTAATTCTAATTAGAAGATTCTTATGTATAACCTAGAACCCAATGAATTTATTAGAACTTCAAGGTCTAAAACTTTATGGAGAAATTCGTTAGTTTTCTAAACCTATTCAATTATTTTTACACAATTGATTTAAGCTATTGACTAAATGTTTGCATTCTACAATTCCAAGAATACATAACATACATATACAATGTTCATCTTGCAGACTATTTGTAAGTTTCATACAATCATTAGACTTGTTTGCATAAGTGGTGGCATATGGGTTTTTTTTTTCCTTGTTGACACAAGTTTCATGAATATGTTTGTTATTTACATTGATAGATGATCCCCTTGCCATTTGATGAATCATTTACAATTTTTGACTTAATATGAAAAAGCACTTAAAAGCAATTATGGTGAATTTCATTAAAAGGGCGGTGGGTGCTTGCATGAAAGAATCCCCGGTTTTTGTAGCGTTCACTATTACTTGCTAGTACTAGCAACCTTTTGAAAAAAATATTTAAAAATATGTATAATTAGCATAATATTATAAATAGCATGTCACCAAAATTTGAGACCCAACAAAATCTTAGGTCGAAAGTTATTCACAAAAGAGAGTGACACATTTTTTGAAGAATAAGCATGTAGAGGACATAAAGTAGTGGACATAAAGTAATGTTCTTTTGAGCATCCTTTGGTGGATGCATGCCCGCTTGCAGTGCGGGAATAGATCACAAAAATCTTAGCTCTAGATCATTAATTTGGGTACTCCCCAATACTAAAAACCCTTAAATTGCAAAATGTGACAAATTAATCAAACTGAAATTTAAATTTTTGAAAAACAAGGAATGTGATTGCTATCAAGCAAGACATCTCCAATAAAATTTTCAAGTTAATTGGGTTCATAATTATAGTGGATAGTGGATGGGAACTCCGCCATTCCAAGTGTAATGCAAAATAGTACTAATCTTTTTTGCATTCACCCCGGTATTACAATAATATGGTGCAATATTTTATTAAAGTAGCACAACGTTTCAATAACCCCTAAAGTTCCTTGACTATGTTCTCAACAAAAATGCTTCAAAACTGCCATTTCTAGTACAAGTACCAAATTTTTGAAAAACATCATTTTTTTGACGCATGTAACCATAGAATCTCATAGTACTCTAGTTTGAGAATATGTGAAAAAAATGTCAGAAATTTCCACCATTGATGTAGATTGCAAGATACTAGCATTTGAAGTGGCAAATCTTATTTTTGGCCTTGCGAAAAAACGGGCAACTACACTTCACAAGGTCAGATCATTATGAAAAAATGTCCAAAATGGTTGTGTTTCTTTGGATTCATTCTTCAAGGCAAATTAGCTACATACATGAAAGTTTTCATATCATTTGGAGTTGTACAACATATAAGAAAAAATAGTAACTAGAAAGAAGTAGAGAATGATTCAAAATACTAAATTGTTAATAAATTAGTTATAAAATTAAAAAACTCCAATCAAAATGCTTGAATTGTTGTAATAAAAAATCTACATCCAATAGCATTATTTTTTTTTCAAAAATATTGAAATTTCAGTAAAATATAGGACTTCATAGTTTTTCTTGGTGAAGGGATTACATAACTGCCCACAAACTAAAAAGCCTCATAACTTTCATCTCAACTATTGAAATGCAATGATTCTAAGCTTTTATAGTACATATAATAAAATCTGAAGAATGAATTTCAAATTTTCATTTCTTAAAAATGTAATTTTTTTCAGATCTGCCCGGACTGCCCGAGTTGATAAACAAACAACATATTATGCAATAACTTTTGACTCATATTTTTGAATGTCATGAAATTTGTGCATATGAAAGATATTCCTTGTCTCCACATTCTATTAAATTTTCAGCCTAAAATATGCAAATCTCTAGTCACACGTACCTGCCCAAAATTTCTATGTTGCCAAAAAACGCATGTTGGTCCTTTAGGATTATAAAGGACCAACATGCATTTTTTGGCAACATATAATATGTTATAAATTGCACCACATTCCATTAAAATGACATGGAATACTTCCATTTTTGGAGCAATAATATTGCCATTCTAATGAAATTCACCATAGTTAAAAAAGCATTTGAATTGTATTGAACTTCCCTATTGTGTGATTTTGTTACTTAGCGTTTAACAAATTTTGAAGAGCATGGAGAATATGCAATGATGGTTCACTTCCTTTAGCAAGGCCAAAGAATTTTTGCCGCACATGCAACAATAAATTCATGTGTTGGTGAAAAGGCTTTTTCCAAAAATATCTCAAGAATCTTTGATGAAGAAGTGTTCTCAATGTAAGTGTCATTTTCACACTTAACTTTGTCACGAGCATACAACTTGAAACCTTCTAGAAGTAATAAGAAGTTCTTTACAAAGGAACTTACAAGTAATTGGAAAACCTCTTGACACTGCAAGAAAATGGCCATATATGCGACTGCAAAAGCATGACTTGAGCTCTCTAATAGCACGAGCAACATCCAAGTCGTCCTACCGTGACTAGCGCAACTTGGAGATGAGAATTCCACGATGTCAAACCTTCATCCGCTTGTTTTTGTTCACAATATCCTTGAACTTCCAACGTGGACTTTCGGAATCCCACTGTTGTCATTTATACTGACTACAGATCACTCCATGGTGACTACAAAATGACTCTCAGGTCACTGCATTGTACAAAAAGTTTCTTTCTTTTCTTAAACTTTTTGTTATCATTATTTTTTCTTTTCTATTGTTCTTTAATATTTCATTTTAATCTTTTGTCCTCTATTTTGCCTACAAAATTATTTATTTATTATTTATTTTTGACTTCTTTTCTTATTTATTTCATTACTTGAAATTTTATGACTTCTATTTTTTGATTTTTTKATATTCTTTTTTATTTTATATTTTAAAATTATTTTTTCACATTTAATTTGTTGTAATTGTTTTTAAATTAAAAAAAAAAAAATTGTCTTCTTCATTTCTCGAAGTTTTATTTAATCTTTCCAATTTCTCTGCTCTTAGTTTATCTTTTCTATTTTTTCTTTAAATTTCTTTCCCAACAAAAAGCTTCTTCTATCTTTTTCTTTGAAATCATGCATTGGTGGTGGCCTTTTCTCTTTTTTGGTATATTGTTTTCTTCCTCAAGATCCATTGTATAATTTATTTAAACTCCTATTGGTATGCCAACAATGCCTTTTGGAAATTTGAGCCATTGTAATCACACTACTTCCAATTTCTAAAGATTTCATATGATTCAATTGAATTTTTGGAGGTCCCAACAAACAGACATTGAGGTATTCAAATGGGGCCCCCAATAGTAATTAACTCGCGTTTTATACAAATGACAACATTGCCTCTGTGGAGCCACTAAAAATGACTTCCTACGACTGCAAAATGACTATTTAGACGTCTCAAATTAATTTGTCCACAACTTTTGATTTGAGGCTTGCAATCTAAAACGGATTGTTGAAGATGAAAGTGGGATTGATTTCCCAACTTTTATTAGTTCAATTGTTTTTGAAAAAAATAATCTATGATGCCTAAATGAGGTTTGAAATATTACTTGTAACATGATTCCTTCTTTTTATGTGTCTCATATGATTTGTCTCCTACGACCCCATGTGTATAAAACGCTTGTCATTTCATCTCTTTATAATTACCCACTAAGTGGCTTTGGAAGCCACACAACACATTTGACAAATATGGCATATGGTAGAGGGACCCGTAACCAATCAAATAAGCAATTATGGACATGATCTAGGGTAGTGGTAGGCAAAGCAAATATTTTCAAAGGTACATTGACTAAAATGATGGAAATTGCAAAAACTTTGGTAATTTTATCTCTTACAATGAAATTACTATAAATTTTGAAAGGCCAAAGTTGAGCTTGACCCTTGATCAACATCTAGAGTCTACCAATTCCGCTCTTTCAAAAACTACTATCCCACTCATGGCTTCCTTCTTTCTTGCTCACTTATGTGTCATGAAATTATTGGTCCAAGCCTTGAAAAAATCAAAAACACGCATTCCAAGGCAAATATGGAAATCTGTTCCAACCTGGTCGGAAATACAACACCCTATTGATTGGTGATGGGGCGCCCTTTAGTAATGGGTCCCTCTACCATATTGTATGTGGTGTATTGTATATGGCGTACTATGTATGGTGAACTGCTTGCAAAATTTATGTGCAATTCAAACCCTAACTCCATGTTACATAAGAATGACTACGAAATGACTTGCCACGTGTTGGTCATTTGAATGGCACAAAGACTCCATCGCAACTTTTAAATGACTTCATAATGACTTCCAACATGGTTGTCCATGTTAGATGTGTAAAGGGTCTATTGTAACTTCCAAATGATTGGCCACGTGGTTGTCCACGTAGGACGCAAGGGGGATGCACTTTCTATATGGCAGCTGACAAGACGTTTTCTTAAGCCAAAATTTCTTTATCACTTGAAAGATAACAATTTGTCATCCAAGGTACAGATCGTTGGTGATGATAAAAACTGCAATCATTTATGAACTACTTGTACAAAATTACTTCAGAGCCTCCAAGTCATTTTGCAGTCACATGTGTCCAAAATGACTGCTATGAAGTCATTTTTTGAAGCCGTTTCTTTGTAGTGTGAAAAGATGACAAGCTTCCTTTCAGAAAATATACTTCATCTACTAAAGAACATATTTCAAACGTTAAAGAACATCTCCAAAACACAAAATAACCCATTTTCAAGAGTTGGTCACTACCTTAGGATTCTTGGAGATCATATAGTGCATCAATATGCCTAAGAATTAGAGATTTTGAATTTTTCCAAATTTGACTGGTTTGTCAATTATGATTACATCCTTTAAATCATCGTTGGAAATATTGGATTTTGAAAAGTAAGTGGTTGGAAAATGGATTCAAAAATTAGACAATATATCGATTGCTCAATGTTGGAACATTGTTGCACTGTAAGATTTTATAGGATGTGTATATTTAAGTTCATACTGCAAAAAGTGTCCACAAGGAGCGGTGAAAGCCATCTTAAATTCTTAGATTAGGCATCCAAAAAAAATTTCACTATCAATGCAATTTCTTTCAATCTCTATGGTCAAACCTTACAAAATTCTAACTACATTCATACTTAGACATGAGGTACTATCCTTCCAAAAGAGAGGTACACCCTAGTTCTCATTAGTTGCCTTCTTCCCTCTCTCAAAAAATGTACAAGCTCTTGATTGTTTTTAAGACAAAATGCTTACCTTTGAAATCGCCATGGATTTCTCAAAAAATCACAAACCATTGATCTTGCGAGATTTAATCTGAGTTGTCCAAATATAAATATGGATACGGATACAAAATGAATATTAGATATGGATACAATATCATATGCAAATATATAGTGAATACCTGATATGGATGTGGTATAAATACGGGTATAGTACAGAATACGGATATTGAATACAAATATTAAAGATTGAATAATGAATAAAAATACTAAATACGGATATTGAATATGGATTCGGGATGAATTGTCCCATATTAATTGTCCATTAAAGTGTTTTCTCAAAATTATAAGATGGGAGGAAATAGGGGAGAGGGGGGAGGGGGATGAAATACTTAAATTAAAAACTTAAAATTATTTTGAACCCATAGCGAGGCTTCATGGGACCTCACTATGCCCTCACTATGCCTTCAAGATTCTATGGTTAGAATCTCAAAAAATTAATCATGAAAGTTTTTTTGATAAGTGCAAACAACAATTTTGGGTTGTTTTTGAGTAAAAGGATACCCCTGTGGACTTTGGACTTAAACTATTTTGAAATTTCATGCCAAAAATTGAGATCATAAAAACCTATTCAAAACTTTAGTATCTTCTATAGGGACATTAAAACTTTTTATGCATGTTTCTTGATAAAAACATAGAAACTTGTATCACATAAAACAACTCATTGTGGTCAAAATTAGTAGTTTGCTCTAACGCCATTTCTAAATTTTCTTAAACTTTTCTCCCAAAAGAAAGAGTGAGAAATTTCATGAGTGACAAAGTATGAATTCATTATGAATCTATCAATTTTGTAGCCCAAAAGAGTCTTTAGACTTCCCTCAAACCAACAAAAAGTATATCCATAATGCTCATCTTATTTGCACATAGCAATCACAACAATTCTTGATGTGGAAGGACTAAAAAGGTCACTTCCTACAATGAATTTACACTAAATATTTGGAAGCTCTTATTTAGGTCATTGATCACTCCATTACTATCACCTAAAACACATAATTTAGCCCAACTCTCATTTATTAAAAAACACTCGTATTGAAGTCATTCCTTGAATGTTTGTCATAGATCTTTTGACCTTATTTCCTAAACATCCAATCTTCTTTAGAATTGACAATTTTAGAAAAATCATCACAAAACATAATTTGGAAGAATTTTTTTGGAATTCATATACAAATAGAAGTTGTAGATTTTGAGTTTTAAACTCAATCTATATAATTAAATTTACCATTGCTTTCACCATTAAGTATTTATGAATTTTGAAATGGAAATTTCAAAATCCCTTCTAAATTCAAATACAAGCAAAATATTATCTTTTTTTGAAATGAGATTCTCTTCACGTGGTGATTATTTAAATTTTTTGTTTATTTATAATTAAAACTATGACCTCATCTTTTGCAAATCCATGTTTGAATGACAATTTTGGCTTGGTCAACCACTTGACATACAATGTACTTCTACATTTATAATTTTAGAAAAATATGCACTCTAGTATTACCAAATGCAACCATTAGATAAGACAACAAGTTGATAAGGTATCTTCACAAATTAGGATGATTTTCATCCAAGCAATGAGAATGGAACTTGAATTCCAATTTTTTAGTCGTCCAGAAATTGAATGTTTGACTGCTTCCGGGTTAATGGTTAGCTTTCACTGCAAGTAGAAGGTAACCTTAACGCATTAACCCCTAAACGTCAGAGGTCCAACCAGGCTTAAAAACTGCCTGTCTTTGCAAGTCTAAAAAGTCAAAATTAGAGTAAGGTATGAAGATCTCAACCGTATAATATTGTAGTGTGCATGTTGTAGATGGTGTGGAACAAATTTGGGGTCAGTTGACCTTATCGATTGAAATATTAGAATGTTTTAGTGTTGAAAAAAGGTGCTGAGATTTTCTTTAAAACACATTTGGAGGTGAAATTCAATTTCTAAACCTACTCAAATGAAAAAACATTAATCTACAAAGTGATTCAAAAATAGAATATATACACTTTGGTGGAAAAAAATATCATTCAAATGAATCATTGTGTCACCTCCTCCACCTAATGTAAAACTCCCGTGACTGCAAATATGAATTCAAAATTTGCAAATTTTATTATAGGTGACAAATAAAAAAAATTTAGTGTTTTCTGTAGGGGTTAAAAACAGGGCAATAAAGGGGTCAATCCTCATGTCTAGCTATTATTTCGGCCGGGGTGAATTGACCCCTCGCTAGCCACTCAGTAAAATCTTGAATTTTTTAATTTTCCACACATGATAGAATTTGCAAATTCTGAAACTACATTTGCAATCAACAGCCCCAAATTAGTTAGATGGGATGTAGAAGGTAAATTAATTGGGCCCCAAATAGGGGGCTTTTTATTTTACTTGCACCCCGTAATTACTTGGAGCGGCAAAGCGAGGGGTCTAATCCATGGCCAGGGTAAATAGATCCCCTCATTGCCCTTGTCAAAAGGTAAATGTAAAAATTGCCCCCTATTTTGTGCCGCATCAATTTTGTATTACATCATCTCTTCTAGCTTAATTTGGAGCCTCTGATTGCAAATATGAATTCAGAATTTGCAAATTTTGTCATACATGGGAGATAAAAGAATTCCACTATTTTCTCCATGGGTAAAAAAAGAGGTAATGAGGGGGTCAGTTCATGGCCAGGGTGAACTGACCCCCTCATTGCCCCTGTCACAAGGTAAATGTAAAAATTGCCCCCTATTTTGTGACGCATCAATTTTGTATTTCTTCACTTCCTACGGCTAATTTGGGGCCTCTGATTGCAAATATGAATTCAGAATTTGCAAATATTGTCATACGTGGCAGATAAAAGAATTCCAATATTTTCCGTGGGGTAAGAAAAGGGGCAATGAGGGGGTCAGTTCACCCTGGCCGCCAGAGTCCACCCTGGCCGTTATTTCCAGAGTCCATTTCCAAGCAACTCTTACACCCGTCAGTGAGACAGTGCATGCCTGAGTGCACGACGGATGGTAACTTTTTATTACCCTTGGGGAAATACCCAAATAAGCTTACGTCCAATTTGCATTGGCGGCTCCACCTGAATATTAACTGAAAGGTGCTTGGCTGACCTGGTGGCCTTTTGCTGTTCCATAATGTTCCCCTGTTTTTCCCATAAAAATAGTGCCCCTACTATTCTAAGCCAATGAACCGTTGGGAATGAACCCCCCGTCACTACAGTAACAGTCCCCTACTGRATCATAATGAGGAAATTGGGGACTGAATGGGGGTAGTAGTGCATCTGCCCCTCCGCCTCCACCACTTGGAGTGAATCAATGCAATGCATTTCATGCACGAGGAGATTCTTTGGAAAGACATGGAACGATACACTAATGATGGTAAATAGTGTTACCTACACTAATTGATTTAAAACATCCATAAGTCTTTACTCTTGATGAATATTTTTATCAACTATAGGTACAAAGTTTTCTTAACTATAGTACTATTAGGATCCATACACTCGATAAAAATAATCTTGAAGAGTAAAAACTTATAGCATTTCTAAAATAGTTAGTATGGATAACACTATTTACCATCATTAGTGTAGTGAGCTTAACCCTTAAAGGACGGACCTATCACCGCGGAGAAAAGGCAGGCTTTGGACTGTGGACCTCCAAGTGTTAGACGGTTGGAAGTTAGACCGTGTAGCACCTAAAAATGACAGCAACATTTAAAAATTTGCTACAACACCTAAAAATTTGATGATAAGCATACATGGACTTGTGAGCGTTGGCATGAATTTCCGTGGCTTTGTGTTACAATTTGCAATCCCTAAAAATGACAATACATTCAATGACCCTATTTCGTGCTTTCCATGTCAAAGCACATCTCTACCTTTACATTCAGCCAATAGACGGATGAAAACTACCTTTTGTGCATCCACTTTAGTTGATTTTTGTCATCCAAAGGCCGCGAAACGTCCTTGTAGTCCTTTAAGGGTTTACAGACTGGTAACCGTGGGAATCGTCTATTTTGATGCCGTGGGAATCATTACACTAAATAGTGAAATTAGGTTGTCCCTTACTAATCTCTCGACATTCCACACTATATAGATATTTATGGTTATTGTACAATAAATGCAATAATTTTGTAATAAGTTAGTGGTGTAATTCAAACTCATGAACCTCCATGAAGAATTAGTAGAAGAATTTGTTGACTTTGATGACTTGTAGAGTACCTTTCTTGAGGTAATGCAACCTAATTGTGAAAGCAACCTAATTTCACTATTTAGTGTAGTTAAAAAAAATCCAAATGGAATCATTGAGAGTCAAAGTACTATAAGAGAACTTCCCTTTCCACACAAAATTCCGAGGATGAATAAGGTAGACTGCTCTTAAAGCGACCATTTAAGAGTTGATTGCGTTTTCAGGGAAGTTGAACTCCTGGAAACAATTTTCAGTAAATTTTTATAGGAAGGAAAAAGAAATTGGCATCTAATCCAAGTTGTTTCATATTTTTCGGACCTTCCAAGATTTAGTTACAAAGTTTTGAAGTTGTAATGCAATAGTCACTAAAAGCGACCACCTCCTGAAATGTACATTGCTGGTAAATTGAAGAAACCAAAATGGACCTCTGCATCATAATTGCTTTTAAAGCACGGGCGCTTTAAGAGCAGTCTACCTTAGTTGCACTTTTGTCTTACAAGAATTGATTCTTTGACATCCATCAGACACAAAACGTCCACCTCGACATTCAAGGGTTAATCAATATGAAAAATGAAAAATTGAGGCACATGGTGTAAAAAAAAATTAATTAGAAATTGAGGCACATTAGGCACCACTGAAAGAGCACGTTGCCATTCGGGACCTAGATGAAATTGTTTTTTTTCAATTCCATCTTAGAGGTATCTTTAGATGAGATTTTAGAATTGTAAAGGGTTGCAAGTTCCCAGACTCAATTGGGAGTGCCACTTTGGCCACATCCTTTAATACATTGTTGATATGAGTCTGGACATTCAATGAGATTCTTCTGGTAGAGGAATAGTGACTAGACCTACCTTCCCCATACTCCATAATTTTTTTAATGAATGTAGAATTAATCCTAAAGTGTATGCAATGTGGGACCAAGGAGTCGGAATTTTGGAAAATAGTAGACAAAACTCATCAGAGCACAAAAACTAAGGACTAAGATAACTTAGCCTATGCCATGTCAAATGGAAGCCAGCCCATCTTAGACAAAAGTGTTCAAGTGGTGCACATTTTAGAGCTAGAATGTAAACCACTAGTGTAATTTTGACTGTCGGATGGGCTATCTCCCATTTAGCCTGTCATTGGCGGAGTTACCTTAACCATTGAACATTGAAGCAAATGTTTTGTGTCCAATGTATGATAGACAATTTCTTTTGTGTAGAACATACTGAATACAACATAGAAAGATCATCCTTGGAATTCTAAGTGAAAAGGGGAGATCTTCTATAGTACTTTGACTTCCAATGAGTGCTTTTGGATATTTTTACACTAGTGATTCCTATGGTCAACGTTTTGTCCTTTAAAAATTAATGGAGTTTGGTGGCATATTTATTTTCTACTACTCTTAGTTAAACCTTCCTCTTACATCAATTCACAAACACAAGATAAACTTTACAATTAACTCTTGTTTGTTCCAATAGATTTTGAAAAATTGAAATGTCACCATCTCTTGTGTAATCTAAGTAAGGAACCTTCAAATCAAGTGAATTTTTTTTGAAAAATTAGATGAAAATTGAAACCAACAATTATTTTGGAAATTAATTCAATGTTTAATTTGGATTGTGTGTAACACGTTTTTTTTCTAGTAACAGACAATGAAATAGACCCACAAGAAAAACTTATGTGGAATATGAACGGGTTGTAGGTCGTTTAGAACACATTTTCCTAGTAAACCCCTTAAGTCCCAAGACTCACCTTAATCCCTATAGGACCACAAGGCTAGCATGTGGCTTTTGCAACTACAATAGTAGCAAATTCGATATGTCAACCTCACTAACAGCTCATGAACAATATGTTGGCCCAATCCGATCGAGAAATGATTAAGTGTGTGATTTTTGCTGAATTTTTTTAGAATTGAAAAGACATTGTGGGCCATCACTTTGCATCCTCATATCTTTTTTTCTACACCTCAAAATGATTTGAAAGAAAATTATACGTTAAAATCATGATGATATATACTTGTGAAAAAAATTTAGAGTTTTTGGATCACTTTTAAGCATTCTGATTTCAACATTCTCATTTCAGCGTATGTACGAAGTACTCCCTTAGACTCAAAATAAATCCGAGGCTTCCTAGAAACGGTCATAATGCGTAAACTGTACCTATTTTCAAGGGATTGTGGAGATATTGTATCTTCTATTAAAGCACATTAGATGTGAAAGTATAGAAGTCAAAAGTGAAGCGACGCATGCATGTTGCAATCAAACGGCGAAAGTGACAATTATTTCCCTTTTAGAAATTGCTCTAGTGGTATTAATTTTGATCATTATTCGAGCAATGTTGGTGTAGTCATGTTCATTGATGTCATGTGTATACAATTCTAACAATGTCTCGTGAATCAACTCCAAGAAATTCTCAACAAGAGATTTGTTAGTAGCTATTTCTGTACAATTTTTGGTTGAATTCTTCACCTATGTTTGGTTAGAGGTTGCGTTTTGATTCCCTTTGCGAGGATCAAATTGCTTTATAGTCTTTGGAATGTGACATCTTTTGCTTAAGAGTATTCAAATTAGCTTCAGTTGCTATCCATCAAGCTATGAAGAGCCAATATCAAATTTACTTTGAGACAAGTATATTTTGAAACCCTGGATTTATTTTGAAATTGAAAGAGTGTTGCTTAATTGAACATCTTTCATCAATCTTTTCAACGGTGGCATTTTCTCAAAAATTGTGTGATTTTGTTGATCTTTTTTTCATAGGAAAGATATACAAGTCTACTTTCATTTCAACGGGGGCAATCATTAAAATTATTCCACACAAATGAGAAATTATGCTTGTTACAAGAGCTAGTCAAGAAAACAAGAGATATGCTCAAACACCCCCGGTCCTTTAGAGGTTAAAAGACTCTTTGAATCAACAATATTTTAATGAATGAAATTGTAAGAGAGGAGAATTTATTTTCCTAAATCCTCACCTCAATTCTTCAAAATACAACAAAAAATATAAGTTAAGAGGATTCAAAGCCTTATAATCTAATCAAGCTAGGAACAAAAAAACTTGTTATTATCACTTGAAACAATTATATCTTGTAATTGACAATGTCAAAGTTTCTAAAATTTCTTCCAGATATTCTTTTACTAGTGTAAAGTAAGACCCTAATTTTTTGCAAAAAATTTTGAGTGGTTTTTGGAGGAAAAATGGATTTTGGGGGGCTCCTACGATTTCAATTTCTGTTGTGATTTTTTGAAACTTCTTTGAAGATAGAAAAACAGAAGAAGCTCCTAGTCACTGGTTCAAGAAAGTTTTGGTCAATCTTGTTTGAATTTTAGGCGATGGGAGCATCTTCTTCAAAAACAGCTTTTAGAATTCATTTTCAAATTCAATTTTCACAATTGAAAGAAAACTCTAGATGGTTTGGTTCAGTTGCTATAACAGTAGTTGCATTGAAATTATTTTGTTTCAATTTCATCTTAGAGGTATATTTGGATGAGATTTTAGGGCTGTAAAGGGCTGCAAGTTCCCGGACTGAATTGGGAAACGCAGTAATCGTGTCCCTTTGGCCACATGATTTTAAAAAAAAAGTTAACCTTTTTTTTATTCATTTTATTTTTATTCTTTCTTTTATTTTTTCAAAAGTATTTATAACCCTATTAGCAACCAACCGTCCTCTCACTAAATTGGAAACAATAAGGGAACATGCCTGAAACGGCCCTCCTCTTGCCTCCAAAAACATCTTATGTAACCATTTAATTTGTCCTTAAATCTTGTACCTACTTTTGTTTAATAATTATTTTAATAATATAAATGAAATATTAATTTCATCAAGAAAATCCTAAATTTTCAAGTCAACCTTTTGACATAGAGAATTTATATTTATTAATAGTATTGCAAAAGATTTAAGCCAAGAAGATTCATAGTCTTATAATCTAGACATACAAGGTGGAAAGAACCCCATTCTCTTCATTTCAAATGCAAATATCTTGCAATCCATGTTGTCAAAAAGTTTTGAACTTTTTTCCACATACTTTTATACTAGTCTAGTTGAAGATCACGTGGTTCAATATGAAAAAATTAATTACTTAATTAATTTTTCCTTTTTGTGATATAAATTGCAAGTTTGATTAAAAACAACCTCACGACTTTGGAATGTTAAAAAGTTTCTAAAATTAATACTAAAAACCAATCCATCCAAAGTCTTCCCAAAATTGGGCACAAATTGTGAATAAGAGAGCTTAGAGTTGATTATCCAGTGAGACCAACTTTGAAACCAAACAAAGACTTTTATTAACCCCTAAAGGACCAAGGCCTTTTTTTGTGAAAAAACACTCAAAACTGCCAATTCTATAGCAAAGAGTAAAAAATATTGGAAATGTTTTTTTTTGCAAATCTAACCATAGGATTTTACACCTAACTAGTATGGAAAAAATTTCAGAATTTTTGTCCCCACAAATTGCAAGATATATCTGCGTTTAAAGTGAAAAAAACAGGTTTTGCAGCACATTGCGGGACTAGATTATTTAACCCCTAAAGGACCAAACTGCATTTTTTGGCAACATAGCGATTTTGGGCAGCTCACTACAAATAGAGTTTTCATTATTTTTCTTTGAAATTTTTACACAACATGTGTCCAAGGAGTAGCTTTAAGGCCCAACAATTTTCATAACATTTGACTACACTGGTAAAAAGTTATTGCATGATAATGCAAAATTGAGACCGGAGGGACATGCCCGAAATCTACCTTGTCCCTCGAATAAACAAATGATCCTTTAGGGGTTAAATTGGTGATTATGCATCCTTTTCGATGCTTTCATCTTTTGAGTGGATAGGGATAGTGAGGACATGTCACATGAACATTTTTGTTTAATTCCCCAACCCCAAACCCGCCAAATCCAACCCAACCCCTAACCACCACCCTTATTTGTAATTTTAGATTGACATGGGATATGCAATAGATATGGGATTTTGTACCCCCTTGCCCCCCGTATCTGTATTTGTATTCATTTCACATCTCTTGTATTTGTATATATGCCAAATTCTTATTAATGTTCGTATCCCAGATTGACGGCTTGAAGATTGGTTTCGATTTTTTTCTATGAGCAGATCAATGGTTTGGGATTTTTGAGAATCTAAAGTGAGGGGATTCAAGGGAGGGTATTCGAATCATCACAATAGATAGTAGGTCTTCCCATTTTGGCATTCATGGCTTCAAACGATTGCAATGTGATGGACTAAAAATTATAATGCCAAGTCCAGTGTTAGAGCAAATGTGTTATATTTTCAAAGGTGTGTTAATAAAAAATGATAGGGATTGCAAAATCGTTGGTCATTTTATTGCATGAATTGAAATTACTATGAATTTTGAAAGGCAAAAAGTACTCCACACCTATCTCTAGACTCTTTCAATTTCGATCATTCAAAAAAATACCATTAGATGTTTTTTCATGCCTCTAGAAGACAGTTTCGGGGTTGTTTACCCAAACTGTTCCCTATGCTGAATACTATTGCTCTAAATTTTTGGATTTTGAAAAATAATTAATTAATTAATTTTTTATCAAAAAATTCAGAAAATAATACAGAACTAGAAAATGATTTTAAAAAAATTCCAATTTTTTTGTGAAAAATAATTGATAATAAATTTAAATAATTAATTAACATAATATGATGTGCTAGTCTCTTGACCATGCCAGATTGCTTACAGGGTAGAGTTCCCAACGTTCCCACAATCCGGGAGCCCGCAGTCTTCTAGAGGCCCCAAAAAACATCTAGTGTTTTCCATTCATTGCTTCCTACTTTCTTTAGCACTAAGTTGTGACATGTATCATGAACTTTTAGTTTCAACCTTGAAAAGGAGAAAAAAAAACATTCTATCCTTATTTGGAAATAAGTCAATCTACAGGTTGGCTATGGAGCACTGGTTAGAAATGGGTGGTTCTATCTTAAGGTAAACTTGCCTATGACAGATAGAATAGGTGGTTGGAAATGGGTGGTTCTATCTTAAGATAAACTTGTATGTGTAACAGATAAAATGAGTAGTCTGGATCCCAAAAGTTTATAGACCACCTCAAATCAAATCAACATAAAGTGTTTCCATAATCCTTGGCTTACCATCTAAAACAAGCAACACATTTTTAACATGACTACAAGCTTTCCTAATATGGCCATGACATGAAAGAATTAAGAAAACAACTTTTTATAACAAGTTTACACTTGAAAGGGGTAAGTGTCATGTGGCAGTCAATAATAACACCATAACCATCTCCTACGACATTGATTATGGTCACAAATCAACCTAATGTAAGGGAAACAATCCAATTTTGATCAAATAAACAATTATGCATATTTGGAGTGCAAGTGTTTTGAATGTGGAATTTTTTCCACTTGAGTTTGAAGCTGACCTTTCTATTTCTGACGACACGCTAATTGAAAAATTGACCAAGGGCTAATTGCAATATTGAGAGCCTTGCAACCAATCATAATGAGCCACAACTACTCTAGGAACTGTGCCATAACTTCACGGAAAGACAATTATAGTCCATAGATTGGAAATGGGGGGTGATCCAAAATGGGTTTCCTCCCGTAGTCCTAATCCAATTTACTAGAAAAGTTTGTCATGGATAGATGTAAGACTCAAATGGGTAGTTCCCTAAAAACTTGTGATGGGTAGTTGGATTATCATAGGCAAAGTTCACTTTAGTATATACTCCACAACTTACGTCCTTTGAAAGACTCATGCAACACATCTTCTTTCTATTTTACGCTCGCTCAAGCCCAAACTCATCTCCCTTACTTTATGACTCCCCAACAACCGGTAATGCGGTAGCATGACATTCATTTCATTGAATTTCAAAATTCTCCAAGGCCCCCCTTCTCCCTTCTCCCCGGGGAGAAAAGATTCCTTTTCTCCAAATGCCAATCGTGCGTGGAGTGAGTGAGCCAGTAGACAGACCTTTCTCCAGCCCTCCAAGCATCTTATGATGGTGAAGGTCCTACGTACGCAAAAGAACTGAAGTAAGTTAAGCACAAGAGTTTGTTTTCTCATTGAGGTCCCACGTTCGTCGTCGGCCGAGAGGACAACAAGAGGGAAACAAGAAAGAACCCACAAACATGCCCTTCCAAGCATCCAAAGGGAAAACATGTTCCTTCTACGCTAGCTAAAGGAACCATTCTTGGGAACCATTTCTGGGGACCAATTTCGGGACCATTTTGGGGACCATTCTCAAGAATGCCCGCAAGAATGTTATGATGGTGTGAGTCCCTACCCGGACCCCAACATGGGCGGGGCATGACATGCAGAGAAGCCAAAATCTTGTATTGATTCCAAATGGATCTAACTTAACCCGGAGCAAAGTACCATACAAAAATGGGAATATTTGGATGGGGAACTTTAACTTATACGGGGTACCAGGCATGGGAACAGTGTTGAATGAACTCAAGGCATTTGGAACACTTGTCTTTATGTTACTGGGGGAACAGCCATCGGCAGGCTTAACTTATGCAAGCGAAGTGGAAAAGGCACCAGGCAGTACATTACAACCTGATCGTACATCCCATTGGTGGAAAAAAGAGCATTCAACCTGCGTCGTCCCGGAATGTGAATGGAATATCTGCAATGATATAGATACTCCCCGTGGAATCTGTTAACGTAAAAATCCACAAGTATATCAGAATGGCATATAAAATTCAAAAAAATCAAGTTTTCGGCTGGAAAGTGGAAGCCACTTGTAGTTCGTACTTRCTGCCGGGCCTCAGGGCACTACACATGTTTCATCCATCCAAGCATTCCATGAAAACTTTTAACCCTTAAGCGACGCGGCGGACGTTTTGCGTCCGATGAATGACAAAGAATCAAATTGTACAGTACAGAAGAGCAACTATTCATCCATGGAATTAGGGGTGGAAAGGGAAGATCTTCTATAATACTTTGACTTCCAATGAGTATTTTTGGATTTTTTTTAAAACTAGTGGTTCCCACGGTATCAAAATTGATGATTTTCGCAGTCATGAGTCCGTCTTTTAAGGGTTAAATTGAGGGAATCATCTGTAATATGAATCCCTAAAAGTCCCATTGTCCTCTGAAGGGACAAATTGGATTTTTGGTAGGTTTTTACGGTCTCAACGTTTGTTGTGATTTTCTCAAACTTTTTGAGAAGATAGAAAAAGCACATAAGCCTTGGAAGAATATCATTTTTTATTTCAATCAATGCCTAGGATCCAAAGTTATGGACAATCTTGATTTTCAAGCAATCAAAGCATCTTCTTGTAAAAGCAAATTATATGATTCATTTATGGACTCAATTTTTTACAATTTTTTAAAAAGTAAAAAAATTTCACAAGGGTAAGATCTCTTTCTAGAACAATCTTAGTGTTGGAATTAGTGTGTTTCAATTCCATCTTAGAAGTTGTGAACCCCTAAAGTCCCAAGTGTCCCCTCGAAGGACACTTGGGATTTCGAGCAGGCTTATGTGATCTCAATTTTTGACACAATTTTTTGAAACTTTTTTTGATGATAGAAAACTACAATAGCTTTCTGAAAATATAATTTTTGTCTCAATCGGTGCTCGGGGGCAAAAGTTATGCCATACTATGCATAAGTTTCAGTTCGTCAGACAAAAAAGAAAAATCACATAAATATGATTTTTTTTTATTTTTAATTTTTTCTCAAAGATTATATTTTTTGTGTACATCTGAGGCTTTGATTCATTCTATTTGGCCTAATAATGAGAAAGTTATGGACAATCTTGCTTTTCGGGCAATCTAAGCATCCTCTTGAAAAAATAACTTATAGGATTCATTTCTAAATGAAATTTTCACAATTTTTTGAAAAAAATTGTTGGACAAGGTTAACTTTACTTGCCAAAACAATCTCACCGTTGGGATTATTGTGTTTCAATCCCATCTTAGAGCTATTAACCATTTAATTTTTTTTCCAATCTTGGACCTACTTCTACTTAACAATTTTTTAATGATTGAATATCAAGTGTGTTTTTCTTGAATTTTTTTCCTCTAATCCTCAACTTGAATCTTCAACACATAAAATTATAATTTCAAGCTTAGTAGAGCAAAAGAAAATGATTAGAAAGCTCCAGAGCCAAAAAATCTACTCATAGAATGTATAAAAAAGCCTGTTTTTTTCACTTTAAACGTAGATATCTTACAATCTATGCAGTCAAAGTTCGTGAAAATTTTCATACACATTTATATACTGGTCTAGTGCAAGATCATATGCTTAGATATGTAAAAAAATTTAAAATTTTGAAAGCTTTGCACCTTGCAATAGAAATGGCAGTTTTGAATGGATTTTGAGAGAAAAAAGGCCTTGGGACTTTAGGGGTTAAATGTTTAATTTTCCCTTCAATCTTGAACCTGCTCTATTTAACAAATTTTTAATGAGTGACAATCAGATATTTTTGGGGGATTTTTTTTTCTAAACTCACAACTCAATACCTCAACATAAAAAAATTAGAAATCTAAAATCAATAGTACAAAAAATTTAAGTTGAGAAGATTCAAAGCAAAAAAGTTTAGTCAAGCAAGGTGCATACAAATTTGTTTTCTTCACCTTTAATGCAATTTTTTTTGCAATCTATCTAGTCAAAGGCTTTGGAAATTTCTTCTTCATACTTTTACAAAAGTCTAGTACAAGATCCTTTGGTTAAATATGCAAAAAAAATATTTGAATTTTTGTTTTTCTACAACAGAAACGGCAATTTCGAGTGTTTTTTAATGTGAAAAAAAAAACTATGAGACTTTAGGGGTCAAACATGCATTAAATAATGTTGCAACCAAATATTCAACATAYACACTTCTCCATAATAGAAAACTTGAAAGTAAGAAATCTCTACACGCATTTATAGAGCCCCTTTAATTCTCATATTCATCATATAATGTCAACCTTTTTATTAATACATAATTTTTTTAAATACCACAAATTGTACACAACACTTACTCTCCATCTTTAAAGTCCCTCAAAAGGAATTTTTGTGATGTTAGCCTATTATGTACTATGGAGTCTCCTTTCTAATGAAGAGTGAAGTTAATATATGAGCATAGAGCGKRRRC
>VACF01000833.1:0-48810 GCA_006891605.1 Pleurozium schreberi | reverse complement strand
ACGATAAAGAAGAGCACGACTATTGCAGGCACTGCAAATGGTTACCAGCATGTGTTCTGCAACAGTCTACAGCATGCTCAGGGTGCAAAGGCATGCCATGATAAATAATAAGTACTCAGAAACCCAAGCGTCAAGTAATACTAGTTCAATGTCTCAAGGCCACTCGTCGATTTCCGCGAACAAAGCACTTACCAACGCTGATTCGAAGATATAACCAAGGGGAATCCATGACAAAAAAGCATGTAGAGTCGCCAGTGTTGCTCGGATAAGTTCAGGCCGTTGAGACATTGACAGAACATATTGGCATAACTCATGGATGAGCTGGAATTCACTGTTGGACGATCCCACAGATGCAACAAGTCAGCACACAACTTTGGCGACTAACAGGGCAATCACGCATGGATATGCCAGGGCCTTCACGCGGTCCCAACTGGTGCACACTGAGCATTGAAGCCCTCCAAATAATCAAAGCAACTCTTCTCAGATACATGCAACAAACGAAGACCCTTCTTCCCASGCAGAARCCACGAAGAAAAACGTACCTRTTTAAKGAATTTTTCAATTCTTTGATCTTACTTTGAGTCAACTCTCCTCGAGAGAAATCAAAAACTTCCTCGCTGAGCAGCTGCATTATGACATTCCGAGTCAGRCGCTTCTAGATATCCAATTACACACACGTCTGAATGAAAACAACTAACTAATTCAGCTACAGCAAGACGACCAAGAATAAATACTAAACAAGATGAAACMTTACCTTCAATATGACCATGCAGTTTTCACARAGTGTTTCGCTGCTTTTCGCAGCTAAGACGAGATCTGGTATAAAGCTGGGCCATCGTGCAGGCCATTCGTGCTTTAAAACCTGCACCACGTCCACGATTATCCTTGTGAATGCCAGAATTTCACCAGTAATAGCCAAGCCGAAGCCCACCGGTACGTAACAGACATGAGAATCTTAGAGCCTAGCAAATCCTGAAACCAGCAATACCATAATGCAAATCCATCCCCCGAAAGTTGCGCTCAAAGGCATCTGTGAAATGTACAAATATGTCTACAACGATCAAATGACCACCATTAATGATGACAACTCGTGAAATCCCCCAGTAAGCTACATCGATACCATTGCATAACAAAGCAACATGTACTTGCTTGCAACTCCATCGAAGTGCAACCATACCTGAACAAGAATGATATTTAACTTGTTCACATACAGCCTTTCGGCCCGGAATGACGCTTCGTTGCTCGAAAGCTGCATCAAAAGAGTACTTCAGTAAGGATACAGAAAAACCCACAGAAAGGTGTTGTACACCCAGACGACACAAACGGATAAATATCCGAAAGGAAAATGAAGTGAATAAGGACGTTAAGGAGCGAGTCATTGACGCAAAAAAAATAAGCAAACAAAACGACACCGAGATCGCATGTGAAAGTTACGCTTTAACCAATGAACCTGCACAATAAGGTCTGATATATAGTTCTTGATGCCGTCACGTTGCTCCACAGGAAGCGCATTCCATCGATACTTAATGACTCCCTCCAGCACCTTAATCAAAAAGATAGGAGCACACAATYATTTTTTTCTGGATGAGGTACAAGCCAACAAACTTATAACTAGATATCTATGTGACCTTTCCCTGACTCTAATCAAAACGGCAGTAACCTACAGCATTACTTGCGCTCATATAAAGTCCAGTTACTTGCATAGGTGGTGACATTTTACCTGAAGTGCATAAAACTTGGAATTTGCAACGGCAGAATTCTGCAGTATTGTCACCACCCGGGTCCACGTATCCGGATGCTCTTGCAACTGCCTCAACACCCTTTCAGCAGCAGCTCTCTGCATTGAAGTGAGATCGATCAGCCAACTGCTTCCACGCTGCTTAAGCCCTTCGACACAGTTGTATTACTGAATTCTATTCCGGCACGTTTGCTACATTAACATCCATGACCGTCGGCAGTCCGGTAAGCTTCACTTATCAGTAACCGGAGAGTACGAGTACGAGGATTCAAGTCCCCCATGGAATGCATAGACCCGTCACCTTGAGCATGAAGGAGGTCCAAAATCACGCGGGAATCGCTTGAACATGATAGAGGGAGCACAACCTGAAGCTGTCAGGCGTAAAGACAATTTGGTTCAATCCGGACGCGATGCACCGTAACGTGTTTTCCAAGTCCGACCAAACGCATGACATCTACACCATGACACCTAGAGCCCGATACAACAAAAGATGCATCTAATCCACCATTGTTCTCATAAGCTGGATTTTAAAACCTCAGTATAAGTTGGAAATGCTAGGGCAGGGACAAGAAACCTTGTACTGCTGAATTGAGAAACCACCTGTGCTCCAGGATAACACAGTGCGATACTCTTCACCACTACGGATTACCACCGATCCATCACTCGTGCATCCAGAGTGCTCGGATACAATCCCAGTCTTCCCGAACCACTAACAACAATTCAAGCACGTCCAGAATTTGATCTTGAACCGACGATAAACGACGACACACTTGGGACGGCACCCTCCAAGGCAAGGACTTCGTCATAGACGAGCTCACACCGGTAATTTGCAAGGATTGCTCCTGAAACGACTTAAACGATGTGCATTAACGCAGAAATAATGAAACGACGCCGAGCAATGTGCGTCAAACTTATCATAGAATATTGTTTATGTAGCCGGGTACAAATTGCCTATAATTGTAACATTCAAAATGTTTTGCATGATTACATAGAATACTATTTTAATTTTTGTTTTGCATAATTAACATTCAATTCTTACTCAATCGCAACCAAGCATATTTGATTTTACTTTGAAATTAAAATTTCACCTTGCCAAAATTCAGCTTCGGCCCTTAGATGGGCGCTTTGTGGACCTCCTACCTTAGAGCTTCCCCTGCAATATGAACAATATAACATGAAATTCATTTGGGTTATTAATAAAATTACAAGAGAAATTTTATCGTTGCACCAAAATTTTGGGCAGCTGCCCATCAAGACACGGGAACGAGGCTGTTACCCGTGAGAGTGCCAGACTTCGGCGCTATGAGTGGTCTTGCCCTAYCGCATTCCCTTTTCTTCGCTTGCACGGGCGTTCAAGGTCGCGGCCTTCCTACGCGAACTGGCTCCAACGGAGTCCCCTAAGTTCCCTAATTTACGGGCACAGTTCCCTTCGAGGTCGCATCAGGGAACGTGTATTTCCCGCCATGGGTAGTCCCCAGTCCCCACCATCAAGATTTTCCCGCCAGACCTTTTCGCGAACTCTACCGTTCCTAAGTTATTCGAATTCATTTTCAGGAAGGGAGTCACCAATGCATCAGGCGGCATCTACAGTCGGGAAAATCTATGCTTCTCTCGAAATTCACTTTGTGTAGATGTTATAGTGTTCAACTTCAAGGTTTTGGTTGACGTTGGCTATGGCGGCAGGTCAGATGCAKGGTGCGAGATTGGGATTTTTGAAGCAGATTGCCGGCGGATAGAAAGTTTTGAGCGCCGCGTATTGTCTTACGCTGTAGTGACTTGCGTGTGCTCTTTCGTTTGATTGTTGAAGGGCAGGTTGCGGTGGAACACAGATAGAGGTGACCGGGGTTTTCTTCTGCATCTGGTGCAAGATATCTGGAGCTCGCTGGCACTGTTTGCAATAGAAGAGGATTAGATGAAAGGTGAATGCTCAGCAGCGACTGGATCAGTGTCTTGCTTGCCACATTATTCATATRTAGTTAGGGTCTACTACAGCTGTGGGCCAAATTAGAGTGGTCTGCAATGGCKAGCAGCGGAGGTGGCAGAAGAACTCGAGGTGTCGCTCCTGAGGTTTCTGCCAGGGCGGCGGCCCTTTCACAGCTCAAGGATCTTAAGGATAAAGGTGGACGCCGGGTGGACACTTTTCAGGTTAGGGAGGAAGAGAAAATTTACGATTCCCTTTCGGAGGCGGATTACAACCTACTCGTTGTCAAGAGGAGGGAGGAAGTCAAGAATTTCGTGGTTGCTGACGATGGATTAGGTTACGCGGATATCGGGGAGGAGGAAGATTGGAATGTTGATCAGTATAGTGACGAAAGCGAGGACGAAGATGGTGGCACTGGCAAGAAGAAGAAGAAGAAAAATGCAGATGGTAAGATGAAGCCAATGGCGCCGCAATTCCTTTTGCAATCCTGTCTCTGTTAAATTTGGAAGCGGAGCTCATGCATTGATTGCGTGATTTGCWAGTGCCCCTGCGAKTACTRCGTYTTCATGTACATTGCATGTTGATCATCCATTGTGATGAGCTAACTATCTTGCGACAATTGATCTGAAGAGGATARWTTGAATTTGAGCAGAGGTCAAAAAAGATGTGCCGAATAGGAAAGCGGCTGCATTGTCAGCTGCTGCGTCCTTAATTGGAAAGCAACGTCTAGCAAGCATGTTCACCTCTGCTTCAGGAATTCCTTCTCTGGGAAGGCGCATGCGGGACGACAAAGGAGTTAGTACGGAATCTATTTTGGATGACGTGCTTGCTGGGATTTCTGCTGACGACGTCGATCGCGAAAGAGAGAAGCGTAGACGACGTGCGAGCAAACATGCTTAGCTGGCCGCCTTCTTTGTGACACGTACTTGTCCTCTCGAGAACTCTTGAGAGAGGTACACGCTTTACTTAACGTTCATTTCATGCTGTTTGACAGGTCCGTGAGAGTCCTCTTCTAGAATGACAAGCTTAATCGTTGGACCTGTGAACCTGCATTTGCAGAGTGCATAAATTAATCAATTATGTTGTACAAATGGTTGAGAGCTTGAGTAGAATGAACTCACAAACTGAGTCTGAAGACTGTTTCAAGCATTTTATCGGATACTTCTGATACTGTGTTCGAACGGTTGCTGAATTTTTTGTTGACCAATGGCATGGGAGTTCAAGAAATACGTGGCTATTATTTTCCTTCTTATTTGTGAGATACTTGGTCATGGTCTGTAGGTCAGCTATTCTTTGACTCAGCTCGCGAAGAGTCAGCTGGGCCGGGAGAGAAAGGAGTTGATGCCCTCACAAATTCCGGGAATGTATGGGAACTCCTCCTCCTTGCTTGAACTGGTAAGTTCTCTTTTCTTAAGCAACTCGACGACTGAAGGTTATCAGATTCTAGTATGTTTTTGAAGGAATCTCCAAATATGTCAATTTGAAGCAATGTGTTTCTGCAAAGAGAAATGTGTTTCTGCAACCTCTAGTTTATTTGTTGTGTGCTCTGTGGTKTACTGTGAAACGTTTCCTTGTACTAGTGATACTGTGAGGATAATGTATGGGCTGGTGGYTACAGATTGAATCCGGAGAGACAGACGCGTGGCTATCCTTAGGTCTCATGTTTCATCTTAGCGTGTTACCATTGACCCGTCAACTCACGAACATCAGTGGCAATTTGTGGAGTAAGACGCTGCAGGTATGGGTCTATTGAACATTTAAATTTGACGTCTCATTTGGACAGTTTTATTGGYCTTTGAAATGAGCCAAGGATCCTTGATTGAAGGATAGTGGGTATGTTTTCTTCGATATGTTTTGTAGGGAGCTAGGGCACAGAGGGTGGAATATCTTCTACTGCACGAGTTTCATTTCCGAAAATTTATACTTCCTGACAAACTATCGCAAAAGGAGAAGGAGAAAGAGGCTGGTAAGAGAAAAGCACCAGCTCTTGGAGATCTACAAGCAGATGGTGACGATGGTTATAATCCTGAAGCCATTTCTGACAATGCTCCTGGCAAGAAAGGGAAGAAAGGACCTGCATATCTTGGAGGCTTGGTCTTAGAGCCCAAAAAGGGTCTCTATGACAAATTCATCTTGCTACTTGACTTCAACAGTTTGTATCCTTCCATCATTCAGGTTCATCCTGAAAGCTTTAAGTCTTCTAGTGCTATGCGATTCTTTGTTTGACTTTTGAGATCCTCTCTTACCTGGTATTTGAAACAGACATTCTTGCACTGAAATAGATCTTTGACTTCTGGAAATTGCATGTCACCTTCCTTGAAGAGCGCTAATGATCAGTTTTTCGTGTTTCACCCTTCAGGAGTACAATGTTTGTTTTACAACTGTGGAGAGAGCTATCACTGGTGCAGTACCTTCCCTCCCTTCAAGTGAAGTGCCAGGAGTACTTCCTCAGGTACATCATCGACTTCTTGATTCCATTGATGCATGAATTTGGTTGTCAGAGTTTAGACTTTCTGTCTTGGCATAGCGTTTATCATTAGTTTATGTAATGCTCGATGCACTACAAACTATATGACATAAGTTGTGGAGTGTGCTGATGATKAGAGTATTGCGCATGGACAGGTACTGAAGGGTCTGGTAGACCGAAGGAAACAAGTGAAAGGGTGGCTGAAGAAGACAACTGATATTTTGAAGTACCAGCAATTCGACATCCAGCAACAGGCCCTTAAACTCACTGCCAACAGGTACTTGCTCTATGAAATGCACTCACGTAGCTCTCGTGTTCTGAACTCTCATAAGGATCAGCATTACGATATATCAGCATGCAGTTGAAATTAACCTTCCATTCTACCTTTGCAATTTGGGCATGTTGCCCACTCTTATTAGCCATAACTGATTAGTTCTATGAGTATGACACTGTTCTGTTATGTGCAGTATGTATGGATGCCTTGGCTTTACTAATTCGAGATTCTATGCCAAGCCTATTGCAGAACTTATCACTGCGCAGGTATGMCTTTATTTCTGCAGATTAGTCATTTAATGTGTTTTGAGACTCTCAATAGATATTCACCGGTTTCATGAGTGTATGCCTCTCTCAAAAGTTTTCGTTCTTGGAAATTTTCAACTCAGGGGCGTGAGATATTGCAAAGCACTGTGGATCTGGTGCAAAGTTCTCTGAATCTAGAGGTTTGCAACTTCTTCATTTGACTCTCAAATTCACCTCCATTTTTTATTTTTGTATTTGTTCATATTTGACATAATTAATCTGGTTTAAAAGTGCATAATTTTGTACAGTAAGCTCTGCGAAGGGCTTGGCATAGAATCCTGAAAGCATTGAATTTTATGCTGAACCTAAGTAGCTGATTTCTAATCTCTTGAGTATAATCAGGAGGCTAGCAAAGACGATAATTGACTTCCTTGAATTCAGATGAGTCTACTTTAGTATCTTATACTTTCTAACTAATCTATGATGAGTGGTTCTTGACAGGTAATATATGGGGACACAGATTCTATTATGATTCATTCTGGACTTGAGGATCTTATGGCAGCGAAGACCATAGCTGCGAAGGTCATCAGAGAGGTATACAGCGTCGTTCACTTCATAGTTTTTTCTGGGTGACGCAATCTTCAAGAATTTAGATGTAGGTTTACTTGTTTGAAATCACTTTTTTCAACCCACTTCTGCAGGTAAATAAGAAATACAGACTCTTGGAGATCGACCTGGATGGAGTTTATAAGCGGATGCTGTTGCTCAAAAAGAAGAAATACGCTGCTGTCAAGGTGCAATCGAACAGCGATGGCAGTGTCACAGAGGTGCGAATGATATCCAGTGCTTGTTATCCCTCTTGGAGAGTCGAATCAATCTTTTTTGTACCAGCTGTTGGTGTAGGGATTCCTTGTTATCGTTGCTATTCGTGCAGCACTTGCTAAAGCCTTCATTGCGTACTGCTTTTTGTGCCTTTACACTGGAAGCTACTAAAGCTAAATTTTCTCTTATCAGGTCATAGAGCAAAAAGGACTTGATATAGTGCGGCGGGACTGGAGTTCACTCTCTAAAGAGATAGGCAATTACTGCCTGGAACAAATATTGTCTGGCGGGTAATATTTATCCCCTTCGCCAAGATCTCTTCGCTTTTCTGATGAGGATCTGGATAATGTAGTCTTTTCTTTGCCGATGGAATGTGCAATGTTAGGGAGCGCCGCTGCATTTTATTTTAACAACTTTGTACTTCTCAGGTCTCGCGAAGAAGTGGTGGATGCCATTCACTCTCAACTACGGAAGGTGATCCCGCTTTAGAATTTTGGATGTTGCTTGAATGGTGTCAGTTGAACGAATGCTTCATGAAATTTCGAATTTGCAATAGGTTTCACTTTTCCGACCCAAGCCCATTTGCATCAAAAATGTACAGTGTTGGGTTTCTGAGTGAGTGATATTACTCATTTTATAAGAGTTGGATTGGCATGTACAGTACACGGAGACACATTTGTACAATCAGCTGACTCAATTTTATCGGTTACTGGATGCTTCACGTGTTCTTGACAAGGTACTTTCGCTTCCTCCAAAGTCGGTGTCTGCACATTAGAATATTCAAATTTCGCAGGCATTGTAATTATCTGCTTCCTCTTTTTGCGTGGAGTTCCTGAATGTATTCATGAATGCTTACCCAAAGAGATTCAGATTGTGGACGTAGGTGAGAGAATGGCTGCGGAGCAGAAGCTGGCTCCTGTGCGTACTGCCACTGACTTGGCTGTCCAAACTATCAACGGCATTCGCAGCAAGTGTTCGTACAGATTTATAAAACTGCGTGACCTGTGTGTCACTGTGGCTGACCCATGGGCTGCAGGTCAAGCTGTTCGGTAGCRAGTCCTCGTCAACGAAAATAGCGTGTGCATTCATGACGGTCTGTAAATTTCCCAGGGAACTCATCAGAGTAGGACATCAACGAAATTGTTTGATCTCSTGGTAGTGCTCACAGGATYTAACTTSAACTACTAATAYCCTCAGTCCGATTTGGACAATCATCCTTCCTTTAATTGTTTTATTGCTATACTTTACAATGCAATTACTGGTGGGTATGAATCAGGGACAATCCAATTAAGCTTATAATCTCGATTGAAATAGTTTGACTTTGATGTGTGTTGCATGCACTAATAAGATAAACTAGTGCCAAGTTCATCTTCATGCATAACCAAGGTTTTACGAGAGTTCCACAATAGTGAGTTCGGTAACTTTGGCCTTTCAAAATTCCTAGTAATTTCACTTCAAGAGATAAAATTACCAAAGTTTTTTCAATTTCCATCATTTCAGTCAATGCACCTCTGAAAATATTTGCTTTGCCTAACACTACCCTAGATCATGTCTAGAATTGCTTATTTGATCGGTTATGGGTCCCTCTACCATATGTTGAAGGTTCCCTTTTGAAATTTATTAGAGGATAAGGAGAATGAAGCAAAACAAGGGTATCTGAAGACCGATTATGAGTTCCACAATAGTGAGTTCGGTAACCCATGATTAACATGTAGAGTCATCCAATTCCGATCATTCAAGAACTACTTTCCCGCTTATTGCTACCTACTTTCTTGCTCACTTATGTGTCCAAACATTGAAAAAATCAAAAACATGCATTCCAAGGACAAAATGGAAATTTGTTCCACTTTTATCGGAAATACAACACCCTATTGATTGGTGATTGGGTGCCAGTTAGGAATGGGTCCCTCTACCATAATAAACCAGAAACAAAATCATGTTTAGAACCATGAAAATCTGGGGAGGCTTATTCTGTGATTTTAGAGGCAAATTCCTTGGTAGAATTTGGTTGATGATTCAACAGATCAATTTCGTTTGGTTGAATTGGCTTGTTCATATCTGGTTTGAGACTTGGTCTTTTAGACGGATATTACATGCTAAATGAGCATCAAATTACAACTTTGACTTGAATGTCTGAACTATTGTATAGAATCTCACTAATGTTTCAGTTACTAGGATAAAATTGCAGAATAAACCTCCTCATATTTTAATGTAAGAGAGGAGGCCCTACAACGTTGATGATGCCATGGCTTGTGCAGCTTGGGCTTGCCCTCCGGGCTTGCCTAGGCACGCTTGTCATGGCATAATTGTCCCTGTAGGGCCTATTCTTTATTACAAATTTTTTTTAGTTAGCACATGTTGTAAATAAATGTGAAAATATAGAGTTTGGCAACTTTGGTAAGGGTTCTTCACCACCTCTTTGACTCTATTTGAAAGTGTTTCTTTCATATCACTTTTATACATAATTCTATTGACACTTGATTGTTACAATGTTGCAAATAATGTGTGTAGACAAAATTGAGATTAGAGGAGCCTAAAATTTTAGATGTCCTCCAAGGTGATAATAAAATTTTAGAAATTATAATATCATAATTTAACAATTTCGAAACATTTGAAATTAAAGGTATGAAATCATCATTTAAAACATATAGTCAACAAATTTACAATCTATATACAAGAGAATATATTTTCATTAATTTTTGAAAGGATATAATTATAAATGGTATAATTATTATGATTTCATAATGTAATAAAAAAATTTATTTAATTTCATAAGTTAATTTTAGAGATCTATGACAACTTCAAAAGAATTAAGAATTGAAAACATTTCTAGATACATATTTTTTGCAACACATATATTACCTTATAGATATTATTGGCGGATCCCAAACAAACAAACAAATTCTTTATACATTAGTTAATATCAGAAAAACCTAGAATTCATTTTCTCTCTTAGAAATATCTAGTTGAAATCACATAGACTTTAAAGACATCATCCCTAAAAGATTTCCTTCTATGATAATTATATCATCTTTGAATCCATGTATATTTATAATTGGATATATATAAAGTTTATTTTAAGTCATGCATTGCACAAATGGACCATTGTGTGTGTATWAATTCSRCTTCTTACAATCTTCTACTTCAACAAATATAGCTCATACTTGCATGTATGAGCTCATTAGTTAATAGGTTGTTAGTTAAGTGGTTACTTGTTGGTTCTTTTCCCTAACTTATACTAGGATGTATGAAGCATTTATCTTCATACAAAATTCACCTATGTAATGGAACTATTAGCATTGCCGATCATTGTCTGTGAATTCCAACATGGTATTAGAGCCCTAAAGAGACAATTTTTAGGTGTCACTTTGCTTTTGTCAAATACCATGAATTGTAGAAGTTGAAAAGTGTTGTTTGTAATGTACAAAGAGTGTCAGAGTGTCACCACCATGGAAGTTGAAGAATGTCATGTATAGCTATAGTAATGTACTAGTTTTTTCATTTAATTTTCTCCGTAAAGTAAGAATTCTTTTACATCACTATGTACACATAGAAAGAAGACCTCATATTCACAAAACTTGCTTAGCGTAGATAGAATAATAGTACAAATCATGCAGGAATTTTATGTATGCAACTTGAAAGCTGCATTTACAAGTCTTGGTCCCAAAATCAAATGTTCAGAAGATCAAACTTAGCGTTCCATTTTGTAGCCACAGGAATCCATGCAACCTCAACAAGAGTCATGTTCACATCCGATATTCTATACGAACAACCAAGAATTATCAAACATAGAAGACTTGATGTAGACTACTACTCATCAAAAATAATACATGAAAATACATTGCTCCCAATGCATACGAAATAATCCTCCAATACTCAACAAACATGAAAATATATTTAGAGAGAGAGTGCAGTGCCTTGTATTCTATTACTATATCATGTTTAGAGTTCTTCAATGAGTTAACAGACAAAATCAATCCACAAGTAGTGTGGAATATTCTGAAGGAGCATTTCAAAAGAATAAACAATGCAACCTACTTCATGCCATTGGATTATATCAACTCTATCAAGCTATTAGGAGTTGTGAACAACTACGTACAAAAGATTCAAGACACAAAGCTACAAGTGCAAGGGGGATAGGCCACATTGCTTCGGAAACTGACCTAGTTGAACATATGATCAATATTCTTCCCCCAAGTACGAGGTTGTGTACAATCAAGTCAATACACTTACTCACATCATTAGATGTTTTCTAAGGGCTCTAAGAGACTATTTCAGTCCTATCCTTTTTGTTGTTCCTAGTGCAAAAAAGGAACGTTTGAATGTTGTCAAATTCTAAATAAATAAAATAAAATAAAAATCTCATTTTTGAAATAAATAAATAAATTCCAAAAAAATAAATGACGTGGCCGAAGTGGCTCAATATTTGTGCAATTTTTGCGTTCCCACAATCTGAAAATTCGCAGTCTCCTAAAACCTAAAAAAACATCTAATGGCCAACGCTTGAGGCTTTTATCCAAGGCTTTTATTTTTGGCGAAATTTTGCCAGATTGACAAAAATCTGACCTCTCTGGCTTCATCCCTCCAAAATCTGGCCTATGTAGTGAGGGCAAGCAAGGGGGACACTGGTCCAAAAAAAAAGCCCTGCTTTTATCACATTATTACTTCAACATAAACCAAAAAATGCACTTCTATTAGTCGCGCACTTTAATACAATAGCATGCTAATGAAACCATCATACTATGGCTTGTATCATAGACTGGTTCACATTAGATGTCTTTTCAGCCCCGCATGAGATTGTTGCCGCAGGAGACTATTGCGTAGGAAACTAGCGACTGCTGGTTGAAATTTTGAATTTTAAAAAATCCAAAAATCTTAGAAAGTATAAAGAAATTGAAAACCGATTCAAACAAAAAATTCAAATTTTTTTTAAATATTTAATATTTTAAAAAATAATCAATTAATGAGTATTATCTAACATGGCAGTTTTGTGCCATATGAAACTGCCTACTTGGCAGAGTTCCCAAAGTTCCCAATGTGTTCTCACAACCCAAGAACTCGCAGTCTTCTAAATGGTCCAAAAAACATCTAATGCACTTGCAACTAGTGCGGCCTGGAAGGACACTTTTTTTACAACTACTATAAGTTTAGTAAAAGAGCCTATGCTCGACACGTCGACAGATAGAGCACTAGAAAGGCTCAAATGGAGCTGACATTCCACTTCAACTTTTTATTAAAGATAAAAACACCCYTTTAGCTGCATTGAACCATATACTACAAGCAACTTCAATATAGCACCTAGTGGTTTTAGGGATTATTGAGTCCAAATGTTCTCAACAAGTAAGTAGGGACCTTAACCAATTTTCAAAATTAGAAATCACACCCTAGCCCTGCAATGATCTAGATAGTTGGAAAATAGCTTCTTTTAGTGGAAGGAAAGGGCATTGTTAATTTTGTAAACCAAGATGAAATTAACAATCATGATATCTACTTTGCA
This sequence comes from Pleurozium schreberi, assembly GCA_006891605.1. Taxonomy (NCBI): domain Eukaryota; kingdom Viridiplantae; phylum Streptophyta; class Bryopsida; order Hypnales; family Hylocomiaceae; genus Pleurozium; species Pleurozium schreberi. Next base: position 35,846 of record VACF01000833.1, on the reverse strand, counting down.
AATGGGTCTTTCATGTTATTTTCTTTCCAACATATCAATTTTTGATTTAGAACTCACTCTTGTCTTTAACAACAAAAAATGCCTTATACATATCAAGAGGCCAATAATATAGTTCAGGGATTTTATTTTTGGCAAAATTTTGCCAAACTGTCAAAAATTTGACCTCTCTGGCTTCATCCCTCCAAACTCTGGCCTATGTAATGAGGGCAGCAGGGGGGACACTAGGCCAAAAAAAAAGCCTTGATATAGTTGGACATGGCAAAAGGGACCCCAAGACTGGCCTCTAAGTGCCGAGCCCTATGTGCAAGATATGTGCCGTAGTATCACCTTCCATCACATGCTTTAGGCAACCCTAAACCAACCTCCTTTGGCAAAAATTCTTACATTGTTACATATATTGACAACTACACCAGATTTACATGAATCTATGATATGGTACACAAATTAGAGATGGTAAAGCACTTCCAAAATTTCAAAGTGATGGTAGAACTGGCTCTTCACACAAAAATCCAAGCTCTTCACAATGATAGAAGGGGAGAATTTTTGTCTTTGGAATTTTTACAAATATTGCAAAAAGTTGGGATACATCATGAGCTCACTCAAGCTCATACTCCATATCAAAACAGAGTTAGTGAAAGAAAAACAAAAATCTACAAAACAAGGCTTGCACAATGCTCTCCAAAGCCAAATCATAAATTTTCTTGTGGTTAGAGGTCATAGCCACCATCAAATAAAAAACTAAAAATTCCTTTCATAATAAGCTTCCCAAATCTGGTATGTTGCCAAAAAATACAATTTGGTCCTCTAGCGGTTAACAATACGCATTTCACTCAAAATTTGATGCAAATTAGAGTGAAATGTACATTTGGGGTGTCCCTAGCCAAATTTGACTTTGGTGACCATGATTTGCTAAGACCTTTATAATTTCTGACTTTCACATTAATTTTGAAGTGGTTGTTTAATGTGTAAAATAATTTGAACTATTTTATATGTCTATGCAAAGTACTTTTGGATGCGCTTCTAATTAATGATACATATTTCAAGTTGTAATCATGGACAAGTCAAAAGTTAGAAATACATTTGGAGGATCAAAATATTAGTTGGATTGGAGATGCATGCAGCCTGTCTAACACAATTCATATCTAATTTTTTGGCACAAATTAAATTTTGTTCACTAGCAAATGGTTAAGGTAGGATTACCTTAACCCCTAAAGGACCGCAAGGCCACCACATGGCTTTTGCAATTACAATTGTAGCAAATTTGATATGTTAACCTAACTAATAGCTTGTGAACAACACAGAGACCCTTGATGATTTTTTACGTTGAATCCGCTAGAACAATTTGATCAAGAAATGATCAAGTGTGTGATTTTTGGTGAAATTTTTGAGAATTAAAAGGACATTGTGGGCTGTCACTCGACATCCTCATATCTTTTTTTCTACTACTCAAAATGATTTGAAAAAAATTAAACATTAATATCATGATAATATGTATCTATGGAAAAAAAATCAGAGTTTTTTGAGCATTTTTGAGCATTCCAACTTCAACATTCTGATTTCAACATATGTGCAAAGTACTGCCTAATTGAACATCTTTCGTCAATATTTTAAACGGTGGCATTTTCTCAAAAATTGAGAGATTCTTTTGATCTATTTTTTTATAGGATAGATATACAAATCTACATTCATTTCAACAGTGGCAATCATCAAAATTATTCCACACAAATAATAAATTATGCTTGTTACAAGAGCTATTCTAGAAAACAAGAGATATGCTCACCCCCACCCCCACCCCCCGTCCTTTAGGGGTTAAAGTTTGAGTAATTATTTTTAATAAGCTTTATTGATTGTTAGAAAGCTTTTGTTTTTACCTGCAGAGACAATTTTACAATAAAATGGGAGAAAGGCAAGACTGATATTTGATTATAATATTCAAAAGTTAGAATAGGTCAAAGTTGAATTGGTAGATTTTCTACAGTCGTGCCCTAATTTCAATGTTTACACTTTAAAGAAAGTGCAACAAGCATTTAGTTTTTCTCTAGCATTTCTATGGCTCGCTTTTTAAAAACATGATAAAATTGGGTGGTCTTACTTAAAATTCCCAAGTTTCATGCATCCCAAAAGTATATGCACTGTGATCGACCTTGATTGGAACTTTCAAAATATCCATTGCTGGTATTTGATTAAAAGCAAAAAAATGAATCTGGACAAGTATTTTTTTATTCCATTTTAAAAATTATTGCAATTGCAAGCTGTATATATTAGAATACTAAATACAAAATATTGTGTGTATTTCATTACTACTTTTATTCTTTGAATGATTTTAAATGTAAATTATAGAATTCTGCTTTTCATACCAATATGGGTAGTTGCAAGAAACACCTATCGTTTTTGGGTCAAAATGGCCTTAGTACTCGAGTACTGTGACTTTTGGAATAAAATTTCCAAAAACAAAATAAAATATGGATAATTTGTAAAGCATTCAAAAAATTACAAGTGTGAAAATTCAGACCTAGGAAAATTTATTTCCAAAAGTTATGCACACTCAAAGAGAAATAGGACAAGTGTTTCTTGCAATCACCCATATGCATTTACTGCCGTAAGAAATTCAAAAGATTCTAATGTATGTTCTAATTAACATAATTCTATTTTCATGTTTTACTTTGAAAATCACAAGAAGTCGATTTTCTCATCAAAATTTGGAAAAAAGAAACTTACATCAATAGAAACACATTCTTTATTAACCCCTAAAGAACCGGGGGTGTTTGAGCATATCTTGTTTTCTAGACTAGCTCTTGTAACAAGCATAATTTTTCATTTATGTGGAATAAATTTGAATATCGCCACCGTTGAAGTGAAAGTAGACTTGTGGATCTTTCCTGTAAAGAAAAGACCAACAAAATGACACAATTTTTGAGAAAATGCCACCGTTGAAAAGATTAAAGAAAGATATTCAACTAGGCAATACTTTGTCCATATGCTGAAATGGGAATGTTGAAATTGGAATGCTTTTCCACATGTGCATATCATCATGATATTAATGCGTAATTTTTTTCAAACCATTTTGAGGTGTAGAGAAAAAGTTATGAGGATGTGAAGTGACTGCCCACAATGTCTTTTCAATTCTCAAAAAATTTACCAAGAATCACACACTTGATTATTTCTCAATCGGATTGTGCTAACGGCTTCAGCGTAAGAAAACATTGAAGGTCTCTTTATTGTTGACAAGCTATTAGTGAGATTAACATGTTGAATTTGCTACAATTGTAGTTGCAAAAGCCACGTGGTGGCCTTGTGATCCTTTAGGGGTTAAGTGAAAAAATGTTTTAAAAAATAATATTAATTAGTACATAAATATAAAAATCTATCTTTTAAATCAGGTTGTTTGTTTTGTTTTGTTTTGTTTTGTTTGTTTGTTACATTGAGATCTCCCGGACCGTGCGTCCGCCGGTGGCGTGCTTAGTACCATCGGAAAGCCCTCGGCAAGGAGGGGTGCACGGGCTTGGTTTCATGGTGTTTCGACCTACGGGGTGAAAGTTATTGAATTTTGAAGTTTTCAATGCATCCAAAAATTAGAAAATTACTTTTACTTTTGTTTTGCCTGTGGCAATGGCACAGGGCACACTAGTTTAGTTTGATAGTGGCATTTGACTTTACAATCATTGGCACATGTACTTTGGGTGTAAAATATAAAATAACTACAGTAGTTGACAAATCTTCACACAAATTTCCATTCCTTCTTGTATACTTTTTGGAAAAAAATGAAATTAATTTGATTGTTTTTGTTATATTTACCAATTTATTTTTACTTATTGCTACAAAAACATAACAATTACTCTATATAAACTTTCTCAAAATTAATTGAAAATTTTCATGAATTCACGGTGATAGATAGACTATAATATCATGCACAAAAATACAAGACTAATACTCGAACACTATTTAAAAGGCCAATTTTAGCTCAAAGATGATATTTGACCATTTCACAATGGATTTGGTACTTCAAGGGTTACTTAAGGAACTTTAGAGGTTCACAATGACCACAACAACTAGTTTCATTTTGGTAATACCCCAAACTCACCCTACAAAGGATTATGAAATACAATTTAAAGATCCTTGTTTTATAATGATTAATTTTTGCAGAAGCCGTAAATTCAAAAATCAATAGATATCAATCATCAATCAAGACAATAATATTAATAGGTGATGACAAGAGGTTGAATTGCAAAACCTGTTATTGTCATTTTAGCAATGCCCAAAGGAACTATGTAGGAGTCATAAATTAAAAAAATCAATAAAGACTAAAGTAATCTTGTCAATCACCACACAAAGGAAGTTCAAATCCTTTTCCACAATACAGTCACTAGGAACTTGCAAGCTTTGAAACTTGGCACAACTATTTGTTTCCATTTTAAGATTCACTTCCAAAAAAATTGCAAAAAAAATTTTCCTGCAAATTTGGTTGCAATTTAAAATTAACACGCTTGAAATTTCTTGAAAAAAAACTGCTGCCATTCAGTGCACAGTGTTCAATTTTACTATTGTCTGGCATTTGCCAAATTCCAAGACTATGCAATGCTTATCCGGTGATTGGAAGCGTGCGGTCAATGGCAAGGTTACTCTAGTATCAGTCATCAACAACAAAATAATAATGTGATAGGTTGAAATAAAGATACCTTAAATGTCATCAAAGTAACACAGAATGGAACCACATACACTCCATTGCTTAACCCTTAAAAGACGGACCTATTGCTGTGGGGAAAGGCGGGGTGTAGTATGTAGTGCTTGACCGAGGAGGAAAACATTGTTCACGCACATGATTAGCTTTGGAAAAATTGTACAAACCAATCCCCGATGCTACCCATTCAAAAATTGCAAAAAGGACAACGTGGCACAAAACACTTTCATGTGAAAATCTTTACTATCTTCATAAAATTAGGGCTACCTCAAAATATGGAAGCAATTTGAGACACTAAATTTGACTTCCCGTGATGATTGACATATATGTGATCACTTTCACAAAAAGAATGGATGAAAATTGGCGAGTTATCTAGTGAGCAAATGAGTTTTTTGTCATCCAAAGGACATAAAACGTCCGCAGTGGCATTCAAGGGTTAAAGCACTACACAAAACACTTTCACTTCAACAAAATACCATTATGCATATTCTGAATATCAGCAACATAACAATTTCATAATCAGCATATTCTTTTTGCTTAAATCTACATTACATGTAGTTGCTTTAGAAATGATTATTTGCAAGTAGAAACACCTATTACCATCCACGTGATTATAATGTTTTTGAGTACTTGAATATACATCTATTTTCTAAAATTCACTTCAGTAGTACATAAGGGTAGAATTGAATGTTGGATAGTAGTGATTGTCTTCTTTACATATGAAGGTATATTTGTACTTGGTGCTATAAGTAATGTTAGCAAGTAAATATAGTTTACTTAAGACTTGTCAAACAAAAATTTATGAACAATTACCCCACCTAAGCACTCTTCTTTTCATTTCTTGTTTTCATTAACTCCTAAAGGAACAAGGTCTTTTTTATGTGAAAAAACACTCAAAACTGTCATTTCTATAGCAAAGAGTAAAAAAATCTGAAATTGCTTTTTTTGCAAATTTAACCGTAGGATCTAACACCTAACTAGTATAAGGAAAAAATTTCAAAATTTTGACCATAAAGATTGCAAGACATCTGTGTTTAAAGTGAAAAAAACAGGTTTTGCAGCACATTGTGGGACTAGATTATTAGACTTGGAACCTTCTTAACTTTAATTTTTTGTACTATAGAGTTTTGAGCTTTAAATCTTTCTTGTGGAGAATTGAATTGAGAATCTAGAGGGCAAAACAAATTAAAAGAAAACTTAATTTTTATTCTTTAAAAATTGTTAAATAGGAGTAGGTACAAGATAGAAGGAAAATCTAAATTATTAATATCTCTAAGGTGGAATTAAAATGCACTAATTCCAATGGTGAGATTTTTCTAGCAAGAAAACTAAACCATGTGGAACTCTTTTTTTCTTAAAATTGTAAAAATTGCATTCAAAAATGAATCCTACAAGTTATTTTTTCTAGAAGATGCTTCAATTGCCCCAAAAACAAGATTGTCCATAACTTTCTAATAACATATCCAAATGGAATGAATCAAAGCTTTCCATATAGACAAAAATATAAACTATGAGAAAAAAAATTCAAAAAACAAAATTCAAATTTTTGAAACTTTTTTTTGCTACCCCCTCCTCCCCCCCCCCCCCCCCCCCCCCCTCCCGCCACTCCCACCTCCACTCCCGCTCCTTCCCCCCCCCCCCCCCCCCCCCCCCCCCCCACCCCACCCCCTTCTCTTGTGTGTTGACTTGTTTTGGGCATAACTTTTGTTCCCGGGCATCGATTGAGAAAAAATTACATTCCCATGAAGATTATTAGTTTTTCTATCATCAAAAAAAGTTAAAAAAAATCAAGACAAAAATTGAAACCGTAGGTACATGCCCAAAATCTACCTTGTCCCCCGAAGAGACAAATGGTCCTTTAGGGGTTAAAGAGTAGTTCCAAAATTTGTTTGAGCCGAACTATACATATGCATAATATTTTGTTATTTTGCTAGCTCAAATACAACATCTAATGAATTACAACAATTTGTTGTACCTTGTCTAACCAAACAATCTCATTCTGTCATTATTATCAACTTTTTGGACAAATTTTCATTAATAGTATCATTTTTTTTTCAAACATCATCAGTCTTAAACTTTTCAAATTGCTTAAAACCTATTTCCAGGATATCATCAATTCTCAACCTCTTTTTTTGGAAAACTTTTATTCCATTCCAAAGCAATGGTTTCAAAGCCCAATAGTTTGATTCCGTTGTGACTGGCGTGCCAAGCACTTTCCAATTCGAAAGGAAAGAAAATGTCACTGAATTCTCTTTTTGAATACCGTCAGTAACCTAGCAGGTACGAACATTGTGTACACCCTACACGCCTCCTGTCTCGACACGTGTCTGTTCGATCACTTACCCCGCAGCCTATGGGGCGCTGCCACCTGACCCTTAATTTATCTGATTGGGTCCCATGTCAATAAGGCTCCGTCTCCTTGTACTGTACTGAAACAGACTCCTCGGGGCTTGCGCGGCGGTTTCCAAAGATTTTTCCTCACTGTTGTTGAGAGTCTACACTCTACAGTAGGGACAACTGTACAGTATTTGACTGAAGCGTACTGTACGTGTACCGAATTAGTATACAAAAGTCTCTACACTAATAATGGTATTTATTGTTGGCAACACTAATTATGATGCACATCACTAAATGTCAACAATCCTATTAATGTTATCAACACTAAATGTCAATATAGACACTATTTGTCAACTATTGGATTAATTTTATTTACAAGATTACATTTAGTATTACATATTTTATTTCATTAAATTGCATTGGGAAAAAATGTAAACCTACAAAAATATAAATTAAGGGGTGGTCAATACAACTCTAAATGCAAACCACTTGAAATTTAAAGTGGGTGTGGTAAAAGTTCAAGTGACACTATTTGTAATGCAACACTAAATACCATTATTAGTGAAGTGAGTGCAAGCATTCAATGAAAATGGAGTCTCAATGTGTGTCAAAAATAAAAGGAATAGAATACTACTTCCTCAGTTCCACTAAAAGCATCCGAAATTCTTTTTGCAAAGACTATAAATCAACCTGATGAATAAGCTTTTAGTGGAACTCAGGGAGTACTCCATAACAATAAGACCATTATTCTTTCTTGAAATTCTTGGTCAAGGTCACACAGAAATGCTATATTATTTTTATGTAGTATCTTGAGTTCGATATACGAAGCTTTGTCAATCTACACAAATTGGTACACAATTCAATAATCATGATATTGGTCAACAATGGAATTTAAGTGTTACTTGAACATGCACAAAAGACAATCCTTTAGCCCCCTAACTGCCCAATCGACCATATATGGTCAATCTAGAATTTTTGGAACTTTAGGCTCATTTTTGTGTGGGAAATTAAACTCCTTTGATTGTTTTATAGATAAATTCAGGCAGTTTTGATGGTTAACTATTGTAAATGTTCATTTTTCACTAAAAAAAATACATTTGTGATTACTGAGAGGTTTTCAAAGGCATAAATGTCCGTCATTTGAAGAATAAAGCTTGCGCATTTTACTTCATTTATGGGCTATTACACCAAGCTTGTCAATTTCAATTGATTTGAGATCTAAGAAATTGTACTTATGCATTCTAGTGTGCTAAGACTCTTTGTAGTTGTTCATGTCACCTCCAATCCCAAAAAACTTTTATATTCAAATTTCTAAAACATCGTGGGGAAAGGCAACATACTAAAAGTTAAAAATGTACATTTTTCTTCTTATAATCTTACAACCCCTTTGCAATTTTGCACTCAAAACTGCTACACATACTATTAAGCAAGCTCTTTCAACATCTATATTGCTCAATTTTGAAAAAAGAAACAATTTGCTTCATTGGAGATTACCACAAGCCAATGCTTTTTTTTCATAGTCAAAACACACTTGAAATGGCTTGGGCAATTAGAGGCTAAGTTGAGCGTTTGATGCCCACATCTTATAGAAGGTGATTCAACCCATTGTAAGTCTTTTTTTAGGTTAATCTTCAACTGTATCAACCTACAAAAGCTATTTGCTCTAGTAATTGCCTACATTATCTAGTTTAGAAAAAGTTTTATTTTTGTGATTTACATTTAGATTTTCATAACTTTTGCATATTGTATTTGAATATTACATTCTTTGGTCTGTTGGAACCTCCTTTCACTAGCCAACAAGAAAATGAAAATGAAAATTTAACCAATCTAAAAATGTAGTATAGTAACTAGGCTGAGTAGCACAAAGTGGCGGTTTGGGGGTAAGAGCATCCCCACTAGGTCTTCCGTATCCCGTTCCCTATTTTCTTTTGAGACCTCATATACAGATGAGACCTGGCAAATCTTGCAAACAAGACTTGCGATATAGAACTGGGGTGCAACATTTTGAGAGTTTTGTAAAATTTAGGGATACAGAACTTGGAAAAGCTTGGTGTGGTGAAGGTTCCCCTATCTGTATTTGAGGTCCTCTCCCTAAATTTTTAGAGATAGGGAACTCACTGGTGGGGTTGCTCTAACCACCTTATGTTGTCACATTTTCTGAATCCTATTATTCTGGAGTACACAGAAAGTACGGTTGAATAGATATCGCCAAACCTGGACACAAGAACGGTTCACGGTTAAAATGATCAAAAGGGGAGTGGAATGCACTGAAATTCCGTTTCGTTTTGAGTAAAAAAAAAACCAAACAGGCGGTGGAATAAATTGTCCAATTGTTCCAAAAATAAACTAAAAAAGTAATCAAAAGGGTAGAATACCGTTTTAGTCCTGAGTGGAAATACGGTTAAATAAGATTGCAGCACGTGGTAGAATCGTCCAATCCACAGACGACCTGGTTGGTCCCACYACTTGGACGCATGGACTGGATATTTATTGAAGAAGCTCGAAAGTCGAGATCTCGTCTGGATGACCGCAAACCTCGAGCACAGCGCTGCAGCGAGCGAATGTGGTGCGTAAGCTTATACTGTATGCCACCTCGGATAATTTAACCCGTTGTCAATCCTACGTGGAATGTAGTTGCTTCCGTTCGTAAACTGTCTGACGAGGCTCCAGCTGTAATTCGTCCTACSTGGAATAGGAATGAGTTCCAACTGGGATTACGCAACCCGTCATTTATCTGTCGTGGCAGGTGACTGGCCGGTGGGGTTGGACGTTGACAGTATAGGACGGGAACTTCCCCCTTTTCCCGCTGGCCCATTTTCATTATACTGTGGGCCCGGTCCTTGCCAGTGCAATGGTTGTCGTTCTTGAGATCCGGCACTCGACAAAGGCGTGCGGGGCTGGAGTTTCGGCACTCGGCAGGATTGCATGGTGAGGGAGGTTGAGGAAGGCCGTGGAGGAGCTTGTGTTGACGCTGGAGGCGTGTTTTCGCAGGAGTGTTTGGATTGAGCTTAACTTAATAAGGTCTTTAGGAATGAAAGAGGAGGTATTGACGAAAGAGAGAGCGACGAAGAAGAGCTACAGTAGCTAGGAGGAGGGAGGGTTAATTGGTTGGCGATGGATCACGCTTTAATTACGGCCGAGCTGCGGTTGCAGGAAGTGAAGAGTGGACTAGTGGAGAGTTGAAGTTGCCGGCAGCGCTGTGGAACAGTGAGATTTGCAAGGATCGGAGTTTTTATATGATTTTCAATGTCCGTTACGAGTTGGAAGAGCGAATTAATGCAGTAAGACYGCAGGCGCTCTTTATGTCGGAGGTGAGACGGAATCAGGTTGGAAGCGAAGTGGAGATAGCATTTTCCTAGGTGTTCTTAGGCGCTTCTCGGTGGATTACTATTGCAATTGCTGAAGGTGGAACAGCAGCCGTGCAAGTACGTTCACTCGCGGGGTTGTTGTTAATGCGTTATCTTCTTGGTCGTGGTTTGAGGAAACAGGTTGGAATTGAAGCGGACATGGCATATTCGTTGCTGTTCCTTGCGGTGGATGACTATTGCAGTTTCGTTGGTTGAAGAGAAGCCGTGCAAGCTCAATTACGCTTTGTTAATGCGGTTTCTTCTTTGCGGTATCTTGCGGTTGTGTGGAGGGAAGATGCTTATTGGCGAGCTGTTGGGAGAACCGCAAGATGAATACGGTGTCTGCAGTACAGAGGATGCTTGGGAGGACGACGCCGAAGAAAATGCCTTCGTCGAGGAGCAGCAGCAGCTATGGTCTTTCGGATCTTGCGTGCATGGAGGAGCTTCCTCATCCGGCTCGAAACCTCACGGTTTCCCGTGTTGTTATCATGGTATCATGTCTTGCTCTTACCATGTCTGGAGTGCACTTTAGGGTTCGCCTGGTTTATTCCTTGGCGGATAATCGATTTTAGGAGAATATTGTCGAGGGAAGAATGCTGCTGGTTGTCGTTGTGTTATGTTTACATACTCGAGGATAGAAGTAAGCGGCATATGGTTTTTATTCTTTTCCCTCATGCTCGTATGGCTGCAGTTCTTTTCAGTCGGGCGAACTGAAACTTACAGCTTTGCATTACACCCTTCAGCTGTGCATTGTATTGATCTGTTCAGACCTGAGTGGAAGTTCGTAACCAGTAGTGCGTATTTGATTTTTTTATTGCATTAGATTCTATGCTGAGAACGAGTGAGTGGCCATTACTGCAACTTTAGTCTCAAGACTATCCTGAGACGTTGTAATTTGAAGTGACTAATTTAGCAATACGCGAAACGCTTCCTCTGGATTCTATTTTAGTAAACGATGCTCATATTATCTAGAAGGTCCTTTCCMGCACCTGGTTTCAGYTCATTTTAATGAACTTTGTGTACTGATGATTTTCATTAGGTTTCTTTATTGTGACATGACCAAGCTTCACTKTATTCAAAGACAGGTGTTGTGATTGCAGTAAGTAGAACTTGTAAATTAATATTGTAAATTAATATCAGAGCGGTCCCTTCTTACTGTGTCCAATGCAGTTGAATRTTTTTTGCCAAATGTTKAACCTTACTGAGTRCTGCTGTCACGTTACAGTCTTTATATCGCTGTAAATGCAAGAATTGAACCTTGAMTGGTATGATTTGGTGCAGGTCACAGTGGCAGTTCTGGTGGGAGCTCTGACAATCAGCACTTGGTATTTTACACATAGCTACCCGAAAACCGCAGTGGCCAGTTTATCAGAGTCACTGCGACATGAAATACTTGTGAACACATCGGAACTTCTTGATGTAATTTTTAAGATGAATTCGTACAGTTCGACTGCTCTTCTCAACTTGATGGACAAGAAGTTTTTCGGCGAAGATTTTGGATTTGATTCAATAGAGAAGGTATTTAGCTCTCCTCCTCGATCATGGAATGTCATGAAATGATTTTGCAGCTTGTCTTGGAGGTATATTCATGAAACGAGTTCGGTTCTAGAACTCTGCGGGTGAATATCTGACGTATTACAACTCTAGGCCTCGGTTTTTGTAGCATGCAATTGAACTCGTATCATATCCCAGCTCCCTTTTTTGTTGTCGTTCTCCGACTTTTGGTTCTTCATATTGTTGCGTATAGGTGTTGAAGATCTCAGTATTATTTGACCGAACTTGAAATACCTGCAGCTATATTYATTTAAGTAATAAGCTGTTTGGCTCATCGTATTCCTTGTTTTGCAGGTACGGTTAGCCACCTGGTCCATTTTCAAAGCAATGCCGACAATCACAAGCTTGGGTGTAACAGCCTTGAACGGTCTGACAGCACTATATGCACGYACGGAGGTTGAAGGTGACCGTGGAMACTATTTGATTTCCTCAAATACCACTTCTGAAGATCCCACATATTATAAGGAACTTGTTGATGCAAATACTGGTGATCCGATCGCACCTGCCGACGTTGAGAGTTTAGGGCCTTTACACCACAGACAGTGGTTTAGGGATGCGATGGAATTGCCCAATAAGAACATTTCCTGGATCGTTGAGCGCAACCCTACAAGTAAGTTGATCTACTAGTCTTAACATGGTTCGCTGTTTTTTTCTCGTGAGGTTTGCACATCTTATTAGCCTTGCTATGTCATGGAGATTTAACGATCACAGATCAGAATATTCTATTTATTAATTCAAATGGCTTGGACAATGCAGATGGAGAAGCTTTCGTGCAATGTTCCATACCCGTACAATCTCATTTTACTAAAGAATTTGCTGTGATCCACTCCGGACACAGTGCTAATGCGATTAACGGATTCCTTTCGTCTCTTGACTTGAAAGGTAAGTACTGTCACAACTGTATGTACTCTAGTCTTGAAATTGTTTGGTGATATGAATTGGGTGCCATAGGAGCGGCACACTGCTGATCTCGAGATCATAACCCTGATCGTATTGCCTGTCTGCTCGGCAAACTTGTGGGGAAAGTTACTCAAATATATTCATCATGTAGAGATTTTTAGAGTTGGCGTTATTTTGTCTGGTGATTTTTTACAGAAAGATGGTACTTGTTTTTYTGAGATCATGTGATACTGTTTTACACTTGCAATATATGTACTGAACTTTGTAGCAGGGGGAAGGGTTTTCATTTCGGATCAGCATGGACGGCTTCTTTTCTCCTCAGATACTACTGCCTGTGTGCCACACAACAAGTTTGAGTGTGAAGCAGCACCGCTGCAGACGGACTCTCTACTTCATGAAGGAAAGTACTTTCTTCATAACAAAGTTGGATTGGAGACTCTTGTCATGATGCGAACAAACTTTCCTGATGTGAATATTCGGGGTAAGCGATACTCTATCGATAGCTGGCCGTATGAGTTTCAAACTGTCAAGCTAGCGGTGGTGATCATGATTCCTCGGCACAGTTTCTGGGGTCCCATGGACTATTACACAAGGATTACCTGGATTTCGTTACCACTGCTCTCTCTTGGAGTCGTTTTCATCGGATGTAGTCTTATTTACTTGCTGGTTGAGCAAGTCCAAGCGGAGGAAAAGCTTAGAGCAGAGATTCAGAGGCAATCCGAAGCAAAGCGCAGAGCAGAAGCCAGCCGCGATGCCAAGACCAACTTTTTATCGAGTATGAGGTAATTGTGCAATCAAAAGTGCGTGCTGTTAGATGGATTTRATTTTTGAATCTTAGTGTTTAGAAAGCGTCAGACTTCCGGCGTCACTTAGTCCTTTGCTGAGAATCTGCCGAGTTTTTGAAATTTAATCCCGTCCCAACTTTCTGGTGTTTGGGACAGTCACGAGCTGCGGACACCAATGGCCTGCATAATTGGACTTTTGGACATGCTATTGTCTGAGAAATTATTGGAGGAAATAGCTAGTAGCGTGCGTCAGATTCATCGATGTGCCACTTCCCTTGTTGCTATCCTAAACTCTGCTCTTGATATTGCAAAGGTATGTTATACCTTCTGTAAGCATTGCTTTGTAACTGCTCAGGTCTTGTGGTTTTATTACACTGGTTYTGACAATATCGCTGGATTTTGCAATGATTTTCGTTTTGTGCTGATGTGAGTCTTCACTGGTTTCAATATTCTGCCACTCCGTAGGCGTAGCTTTGTTTTGGTGTTTGTTTATGAAACGCGTAACTCTTATTCCTACGATACTCCTTTTGCCTTCTCTATGCGCATTACTTGTTAAAATTTTGGTTAAAGGTTGCATTCTCTTCCCACCAGCTACTCAATTGGTATTGGAACGAGAGTGCATCCCACTAAACTTCTTATTGCAGTTTTTTTTTTGACATCAGGCTTACTTGTTGACAGGTGGAATCTGGAAAGCTGGTGTTAGAGAAGGCAGAATTTGATCTTGAAGCAGAGTTGACAGCACTTATTGATGTCTTTTCGGTGCAGTGTGATAACAAGGGTCTCTTTATCTGCCTTCAGCTTGCAGGTCAGACGTCTTCCTGTTTGCAACATGACATCTTGTGTTTCCACGAGTATTAGTGGGAACGCCCTTTTTGAATTTGAACCATATTTGTTATGTATGTAATTACGAATGCAACATTTTCCAGATAGGACTTTGCTGATGTTGTTGATTGCACCCGTATTTTGGATGTCATTATTGTCATGCCATATGTCTGATTCGTGGATTCGTGTAAATCCGTTAGATGATGTGCCGAAGAACGTGGTAGGCGACTCAGCCCGAGTCATGCAAGTCTTCACAAATTTAATYGGGAACAGTATAAAGTTTACATCTCAAGGAAGAATATCTGTTCGTGCTCGACTTGCATCACTGGAGGAAGGTTTTCATCCTACTCGAACTCATCGCCGTAGTTTCAGTTCATTCTCCCTTGACATGTTCACTGAGCTTCCAACCAGTGATGAAGTGATCATATTGTTCGAAGTCGATGATACGGGACCAGGGATTGAACCAGGTAAGGATTCTCTACTTCCCGCAACAATCAACCCCATCGGATGGTGATGGAAATGACATCTTCTCTTTCTTTCATTCACGCGATAGCTTACCTGACCTCGTTCACAATGCTGTCACGGATGCAGCGCTGCGGGAGCGTGTTTTTGAGAATTTTGTTCAGGGCGATGCGAGTACAACTCGAACGTAAGTCTCTCGTGGTTATATCAGTGCGCTGCGATGTGTGACGATTTTACTATTCKCATCATGTCTTGCTATCTCCATGGGTATGAGCCTTTCTGATGATCATCTTGGTGATATACAGGCACGGAGGTACTGGATTAGGATTGGGCATTGTCAAGTCGCTGGTACATATAATGGGAGGCAATATCAAGATTGTGGAGAAAGCAGGTGCAGGGTCTGTATTTCAATTCACAATCTGTTTCGAGCGTTCCTCGAAACCTGAAAGGATGCCCTACATTCTACCGTCTTCCTTGCAAGGAGCTGAGGTAGTCCTAGGAATTCCAAATGCAGATTGTCGCGCTGTTGCTGCTCACTGGGTCAAAACCTGGGGCCTCGTAGCCCACGAGGTTGACGCATGGGAGGAGATATTGGTGCATATGAGAGCTGTGAATGGATTTCCAGTGGACSTGAAGAGAGGGTCCACAGGTTTGGTCAAGCGGCAGCATGCAGATTTATTGCCGCCTCCACCCACAGGCTTGGGGAAGGCTCCTAGAACTCAGAAGCGGTCCAGCCGATATGACTTTTGGAAAAGTTGGCAATCTATCGGTGCAAAAGCGTTGAGTGGACAACAACGGCAAATGATAATTATCGACATCAGTCTCTTACCAAGCATTATTGAGCATGACAGTCTCGAGGAATACTTGCAACAATCGGGTTTTTTAACCGGTAATTCCACCTTGTGCCTTGATGCTCTCGGGCTGGAGAAACTTCATTTGAATGACCGGCAGTTGATAGACATCCAAAAGAATCTTCTGGTTGTCTGGGTAACGGCATCCAACACTCCCGAGCCCGTGAAGGCTGCTTTACGGTCCGTTAGAAACTCGATTGCTGTGAGGCGGCCATTACACGCGACGCGGTTGAAGGAGCTCCTTTATCAGATAGGAAGTGAAGTGGGAGATTGCTTGCCAATGGATGCTGAGAGACCGAGAGTATTGTCTTCAAACGCCTTAACATATGCCAAGCAGCAGGAGTGGGATGATCCATATAGATGTGATACCGAGGTCTCTCTTCCAGGTATTGCCAGGCCAGAAATGTCCCGGTCAGTTCCAGTGACAGGCTTCGATAAACCACCCAAAACTATCTCTACAACATCTCTCCTGATATCTGGTATTGAAAGTCAAGGTGCTAAAACTCCCCCTAAGCCTCTCAACCTTCGCCGCAGGCCTAGGATGCAGTCTCCTAAAGGTGAGGTACCCGCTAGGGTTGTCTTAAAGCCCTTAGAGAAACTGGAAATACTGGTGGCTGAGGACACGCCTCTTCTTCGGAAACTTGCTGTTGTAATGTTGCAGAAGCTTGGGGCCACCACACATGAGGCCGGCAATGGGCGGGAGGTTTTGGATGCTGTTTTGAATCGTATCAACAATAAAAAGCCACCTTTCAACTGCATTCTTATGGATTGCCAGGTACCAATTTGTTGGACCCGTGGTCTTGGTAAAGCTTCGTCAGGTCTCTCCAGTTTGTTCGTGTGCATTAAAATTCTMATTTGTATTRCTGTCTTGTTTTCTCGTCATCGGGAGGTTGTCAGTGTGATTAGGTGAAAGCTTCGAGTCCGAATTGAATGAATTTTGTAAATATGACAGATGCCAGTCATGGACGGTTATGAAGCTTGTAAGGCAGTGCGTGACGCTGAAAATGAGGAGCAGCAAAGGACGTCCATCATTGCCCTGACGGCCAATGCTATGGCCAGCGATGAACAGAAGTGCCTACATGCWGGAATGGATGCGTTCTTGACTAAGCCTATAAACCAAGATTATATGGTCCAGGTCATTCTACAAGCAGTGGACCCTCAGCCTTCCCAAAGAGCTGCAACGAGCTCCATGATGCTCCAATTTCACTCTACAGAGGTTTCGAAGAATGGTGTYACTCAGAAGCCGGGTCTCAGGGTTTCCGTCAAWTGAGGGCTACAACCATGRCCTTTACWCGTGACTTTGGTGTRTTGGTTCTGTGGATATTTGAGGAGGATACGTGTCTGTTTTTGTCAGGAGGCACTCGAGTGAGGATTCAATCAGCGGGGTTGGTAGTGGGATTGATGCAATATTATTTGTTGATACTATGAGTCAGGGGCGACCAACTGCCAACGGTATGATTTCCTCCACCTGCCCCTCTGGTTTTTGCCGTTGACACACTCATGGCAGCGATGTTGTCACTCTTTGGCTGGTATTAGCTGTTGATTAGGTCTAAATAATTATTTTTTACATCCTCATCGAGTGAAGCTTAGATCTTTCAGGAGGCCTGTAAATCATTTTTGGAGATAATTCTCTAGTGTTGCAGATGCATAAGTAAGACTGCAGCTCCTGATTGCTAGCCTGATATTGGCACCTGCACAGATCTCGAGCATTCACCGCTACCTCTAGAACCGCATCTCGTCAAGTGGAAATAGCCCAAGTATCGATGAAAGGATCGATACTAGTTTGTGACCTCATTTCAGTTGCTCTTGTAGTTCAGGTTGGATAGTAATATACCAGGAACAAGAGGAAGTTTTTTAAGGAGTGTTTCCATTTGGGAATTAGTACATGGTCTGCTTGAATCGGATGCTTCGAAACCACTCCTGATGGCCATGTTATGGTGTTTTCCTCTCTATTACCTGATTAAAGCATTGGTGGACTTCATGTCCTCATCGACTCTTGCTTTTGCAGGAAATGTTGAACTTGTACAAATCTGTTTCCCCTGCTGGATATCGTAGCTGCTAGGCCTCAGGCATAAGCCTGCCGAAAATTGAATTTTTCACTAAATGTGGATCCAGGTATAATCAAAATTTTAAAGTTCCCCATACAATTTCTTGTTTCTAAAAATGAAATCTCTGAAGTGTTCGGCAATTTCAAAAATATTCTGCCTAATCAGGCTTCGATCTGTGATACTTTTGGCCCACAATGTATCAAGTGTTGCTGTACTGTACGTATCTCGAGTGAGTTAAGGTCTGGATGATTTGTTTTATGTTCCTATCAAAGCTTTGGTCATGCGATACCCCTGAGTCTTGTTTATCTGGCAGGACGTTAAATCCTCCATTCGAAGTGGGCCCAGAAGGATTCACCGGAGGTAAAAGACCCCTCCTAGCTAATTTGGGGTCTCTAATTGCAAATATGAATTCAGAATTTGAAAAAATAAAAATTATGTGAAAAATAAAAAATTCCAGCATTTTTACCCAGGATAACTCTAGTCTGCTCGGCCCACTTCGAATGGAGGATTTAATGCCCTTCGTTTATCTAAGGTTTTTTGGCCTGAATTATGTTCAGGTTTCTATTTTGTCGCTATAAGTTAACCCTTGAACGACGTGGAGGACGTTTATTGTCCTTTGGATGACAAAAATCTCATATGGTGAGTGGATACTCACTAATGTTCATCCGTTCTTTTTTTGAAAGTGACCACATACATGTCAATCATCATGGGAAGTCAAATTTAGTCTCTTTAATTGCTTCCATATTTTTAGGTAGCCCTAATTCTATGAAGATAGTAAAGATTTTCACATGAAAGTGTTTTGTGCCACGCTGCCCTTCTCGCAATTTTTGAATGGGTAGCATCAAGTATTTGTTTGAACAATTTATCCAAAGCTAAACATATGCATGAACAGTGTTCTTCCCCTCGGTCAAGCACTACATATTGCACCCCGCTTTTGCCAGCGGTGATAGGTCCGTCCTTTAAGGGTGAATGCATATATCAAATGAAAGTTTGGGCAAGTTTCTTTCATCTCAATATATGGTGCAATTTTTGAAACTTATTTGGAGCATATAAAATCACATTAATTATCTTAATTGTGATCAGGAACAAAAGTTTGAAAATTTCTCATTTTTGAGGACTTGAGGGTGATGAGATTTGACCAAAAAAACAAGGTCATAACCTTTATAATTGTTTACTAGTGCACATGCAAGGGAGGCCTATGTGCATAAATGTGGAGGACATAGAATGATGTATATTTAGATGCCCTTTAGTAGGGACATGTACGCCTATAATAGGAATATACCATAGAAATCCTAGCCAAAAATCATTAGTTTAAACAACTTTTTTGTATTCAAAACCCTAAATCCGCCACTAGCCTATAACTCTGCATTTTAGAATAAATACACTATAATATAGAAAAACATAACGTAATTTGTTTCTTTACCTACAAAGCTACTACAAACCAAGGTGCACCACTCAATTCATAACAAATGCAATAGAACCTCCCTTACTCAATAAGTCTAGGACCGGTCTGACATATTGGCTTACAAAGGCTTGTTAGCTAAGAGAGGGGGTTACATACTCAGATTTAGTCATAGCCTTTGCTATGTGGCCCAGTTCAACATATTGGCTTATAGAGGTTTTATTGGCTAAGAGAGGGTCTAGTAAAAGAGGTTCTACTGTAGCATGCCAATTTTGATTATCCTAGCAAGCTACTAATATGAGCACCTAGATTGCATCGATGGACCATATAATATGTAAAAAAACGAAATTGTCAAACGTTCCATCACAGGAGAATTCCAATACGGAAATTGGACAAATGTCCTTTTTTGTCCAAATTAAATTCACGCCTGGATAAAGTATCTGAGTGTATCATATTCTATCATCACTAAACATTGAATCCTATGGTATCCTTCAAAAAGTCCATACATGGACATTTTGGTTTTGCCTTGTGGTGCATTAGACTAGTGAATTTCATTAAAATGGCCGTGTTCCGGTAGAATGTCGCAACATTCCATTATTAAAATAGCAAGAAATATGTCAAAAATGGCACAATAATTAATATTGCCATTTTTAACGAAATTCACCAATAGTAATTGAATAAGCCCTCGATCTTCCAGACCAAAAAAACTCAGTCAAATAATGAACAAGCTTACAATGTACCAAAAAGTGGCAGTAACTGCCTACAATAATTTTTTAAGGATGTATCGTGTTTTGTGGGAGCTTTAAGTTTTGCTCGTGGTCAGTGCGCCTGAGATGGTGAGAGCAATACCAATGCTACCAATACAAAGTGAAATAATCCACCTTCCAATCCGGTCTCTCAAAATAACACCAGTCTACAAATGAGCATGAATGTACTTGACTACTTGAGATGTTGTGATCAATATGGGTAGTCACACCTTCACTCCACAAAAATTCTTTGAAGATTGAGAGAAACGAGGAGCCAAACGGTAGCCTCAATTGTGAAGAAGGTGTGAGACCCCAATCTCGTGAACGGAGAATGAAAACGGAGAATGGACTTCCATGCAACAAAAGTTGTGCTAAAGTCACCATTGCGTAACAGAAGGAACCAATGGAGGAGCAATGCGGAGGCAAAAGCAAGGGTGGTGGAATATTCTTCTTGTGTGAAGAGTTCTCCTTGTCCATTATTCACCTCCCGAGGAGAGTAATGGATGTCAAGAACTCTTCACACAAGAAGAATATTCAACTTTGGAGAGCCAACCAAAAGCCAATTCAAAACAGACACATCGSTCCCCATTCACATTCACACGAGAATTTGTGAGGAGTGAAGAAGGTGTGACTACCCCGAATACCAATAGGTAGGTATGTTTTTTGGAGACTCCATACTTACCCACATACTAAAACTCCTCATAACTTTTAGCTCACTAATCCAAATGGAATGGTTCAAAGATTTTCACTTATATATAATTGTAAAGAACCAATTTCAAATTTTTATTTTTTCAAAAAGTGATTTTTAAAGAAGTTTTTGGGGCCGCCCAAGCTGCCCAAAGTTCAAAGAAAATCACATATCATGCAATAACTTTTTGGCAGTGTAGTCAAATGTTATGAAAATTGTTGGGCCTTAAAGCTACTCCTTGGACACATGTTGTGTAAAAATTCCAAAGAAAAATAATGAAAACTCCATTCATAGTGAGCTGCCCAAAATTGCTATGTTGCCAAAATATGCAATTTGGTCCTTTAGGGGTTAAATGGGGGGTATAGTTACATGTCAAAAACTATAACTGAAGGGGTGATTCCTCCCCGTTCTTCCCGTGTACTCTTATTTTAAGGATTTGCCAAACTTGTTTTTCCAACATTAATTTAGCATGAAGTGCCAATTCTAATAGCCGGGTTCAGCGATTTCTAATATAGTAGAACTTTCCTAACTCAATAAGATTGGGACCTGTCTAACCTATTAGATAAGAGAGGTTATTGCATTAGTGAGGGACATGATCTTTGTATGTGGTTCATATTGTTAAGCCGGGACCAACAATCAATGTTCTCTAACATAAATTTATTGAGTTAGAGAAGATTGAGCTAGGTAGGTTCTACTGTAGCCGGAATGATCTAGTACCCCTCTGGGAAGGTACACTGCTCTTAAAGCAACTATTTAAAATCTGATTGCATTTTCATTTTCAAAGGAGGTAAACTCCTTGAAACAATTTTCAGTAAATTTTCATAGGAAGAAAAAAGGAATTGACATCTAACCCAAGGCATTTCAAAATTTTCGGACCTTCAAAGAATTAGTTACAAATTTTTGAAGTTGTAATGCAGTGATCACTTAAAGCGACCACCTCCTTGAATGTACTTGCTAGTACATTGAAGAAAGCAAAATGTACCTCTCTATCATGATCGCTTTTAGAGCATGAGCGCTTTAAGAGCGGACTACCTTACTATCTGAACAACTGAATGTAACCATTTGCACCGGCCAATTGTAAAACTACACCCAAGAATTGTTAGGTAGCGACATTGTCTAGCCCTTGAAGGACGGACCGGTGGCCATGGAAATCATGCATTTTTGATACCGTGTGACATCATCTACTTTGAAAATCCAAATATACTCATTGGAAGTCAAAGTACTAGAAAATATCTTCCCTTTCCACTCCTAATACTAAGGATGAAAAGTTGCAATTTTGTCCTATTTGATTATCTGTCATCCAAAGGACACAAACCGTCCACCACCGCTTTCAAGGGCCAAATTCAATTCTTGTCTAGAATGAAGACATGAGTTCTCTGGATGATCACGCTGTGAGCATAAAAACTTGTTGACAATTTATGGGACACCACTACACCAGCCTATGTTAACCCTTAAACGACGCCGAGGACGTTTTTCGTCCGATGAATGGCAACGAATCTTTCCTTGTAGGACAGAAATGCAATCATTCATCCTCGGTATTAGGGGTGGAAAGGGAAGATCTTTTCTAGTACTTTGACTTCCAATGAATATATTTAGCTTTTTCAAAGGAGATGATGTCACACGGTATCAAAATGCATGATTTTCACGGCCATCGGTCCGTCCTTTAAGGGTTAAACACTTCAAAAATTCATGATGGCCAGTGCAAGTAATGCTCAATAAAGCATGCTGGAATCCTCTTTCACTTGACAAAAGAATCCCATTAAAAAAATTTTAAACTACCCTTAGTTGCAACTAGTGGCTATTATGTATAGGGCAATGCCCGAGAAGGAGGGCATTGCGTGCAAAAAGGGCCGACGAGGAAGCACTCGTTTGCACGCAATGCCCGACGACGAGGGCCATGGGCTTGGCGTAAACCATTGCCGGAAAATGCAAAACTTTGGACGACTGAAAAAAATTTGGATGAAAAATCCGTAATGCCCGATTACGCAGTTTTGCCCGCGTAATCGGGCATTACAGGCAGGAAACCCCAATTACTCCGTAGAATCCTTCCGGGCAATGAACGGCACATTTCCCGGCAGTGGTTTACAGGTGCATATCTTATGCCATAAATAGTTAACTTCAATAAGCCCAAGAGATGGAATCAATACCAATGGACACTCAGAGAATCACATGTCTCCGCAGAGCAATATATCGTGCGACGAAGTGGGCCCCGCAGGCTAGATTTACCGCTGAGAAAAATGCGAGAATGTTTTAATTTTTGCACAATTTCTTTTTTGCAATTTCTGAATTCAGATTTGCAATTAGAGACCCAAATTAGCTAGGGGGGCTAGACAACATACCCTAGTGATGGCTCAATATAGGGGGATTTTATTTACTTTTACCTTCAAACATTATCCTGCGAGACCCACTTCATTGGCACGATTTATTGCTCTGCCATGTCATCTGCTTGGAGCAATTTGAGTATTGATGATAAAGTGAACTATCATGCCTCAATTTCAACTAAGGTGGAAGCACCCAAAACTGTCATTATAAGCAATTCAGCATAGTTGGAGGCATCATTTCTTAAAAAGATATATATTATTGTAGTATTAGCAAGTGAAAATCATGAATATAAAAAAAAAACTAGATTTTTTGGATGTTGTATGTAATTTCTATGATTTTTCAAAGCGCTAGCTTCTTGGACCAGTGAAATTGTCCCATAAGTGCATCCCAATCTGAAGTGTGCAAAAATTAGCTGTCAGCAAATCAAAGTTAATAATGTGTCCTTCACATGTGTTAGCCAATCAGAATTAAACATTTGGAGGACACATTCACCAAAGTCTAGGGACACAATTGGGTGAGATTAGGGCCCATTATTAGGAACAGGTGCAGTAATAGGTGCAGTAATAGGTGCTCCCACCTTAAATATTGTAACGGTTTAAATTCACATACATATTGATGAATTACTATAATTACTTTTAGCGGTGTTGCAAAGTTTGCGGTCGGTCCAGAAAAACATGGGGTTTCTAGTTGTGGTAGTGCTTGTTTGTAAACCAAAAAAAACTATGATCAAGAAAACCTCAATTCCATCACCAACATAATCACAATAACTAATTAAAATCCATTTTCAATAATACTTACTTTTAAATAAAATACAACTTGGCTATTGCTTTAGTGAATTCACCTTCACCCACAACCTTCATAATATATATCCAAAAATCCTTTCCATACATTTTTCTATACCATAATAATCTAATTTTCCTTACTATTGCCTTTATAAACCTTTAGTTTATTAAACCCTCAACGCCCAAGGGAACAAAAAGTGTCCTCACACAGTCCGGCAGTCAATTTGAAGCGCTATAACATTTGCATCCAATGTTTGATTTCAATCAAACTTGTTGGAAAAGTTGCGCATACTAGTCTAGTTTCTATGGTAAAATTTTCAGATCAATCCAAGATATATTGAGTTTGTGAAAGTCATTCGAAGTTCTCAGGTTCGATTTAGGTTTAGCACATTGCATTGTGATGGCTGCAACTTCAGGGGATTGTATCTTTTTCATCAAATGTTTGTTTTCAAAAAAATTTGTTGGGATTTGTTACCATGAAGGTTTAGTTATTGTGGTAAAGTTTCATGCTGATCCAGGTTATTTTGAATGTTTGGGAGCAATTCAAAGTTCAAAATCCAGAATTTTTTTAATTTCATTGAACTTTGGTGGCTCATAACTTCTTCGTATATGATCCTTTTTCAATACTCATTGTTGTAAAAGTTGCGCTTTATAATATAGTTTGTGTAATTAAAATTTCATATCCATCCAAGACGTTCTGAGTGACTGAGAGGCATTTTAGTAGAAGGAGGTTCAGCAACAGGTGTGATTTTTTGCTATTTTTTTTTGCTGTTTTTTGACATTTCAAATCCATTTTGTAGAGACAATAAGTTGTTTTTATGATATTTTTTTCCACCAAAGTGTTTATATTCTGGTTTTGAATCACTTTGTAGTTTAAAGTTTTTTTCATTTCAGTTGGTTTAGGAATCAAATCTCACCTCTAAATGTGTTTTAAAGAAAATTTCAGCACCTTTTTTCATCACTACAACATTATAATATTTCAATCTATACGGTCAAATGATCCCAAATTTGTTTCACAACATCTACAACATGCACACTACAATATTATATAGTTGAGATCTTCATAACTGAAAGTGAGACCTTTAACACTTCCAAATGGAGGATGCTTTCAGGCATAGTTGGACCTTGGGCGTTGAGGGGTTAAATAAAGTGAAAACTAGCATAAAAATAACTATTGATCAGCCAATCTATGAGTTAACTAACGAGTAATTGTAGAACTAATAATAAAATATATAGATGTCTATTTTGAATTAATAGACGGCCCACATCACGACAACATAACCAGCTAACATGTATAACAATGAACTTACTAGTGGTTTTCCCTTGGCTAACATTGTCACCTATTGTCTTGAGTTGCAAGTCTAGACCACTCCACGTGAGAGAATCACTATATGTGTCCAAATAAATGAACATAAAGTAGAAAGACCTGTAACCAATCAAATAAGCAATTTTTGGTCATGATCTTGGGTAGAGCTAGGCAAAGCAAATATTTTTTAGAGGTGAATTGACAAAAAATAATGAAAGAGATTGCAAAAATTTGGTAACTTTATGTCTTGAATTGAAATTACTATGAATTTTGAAAGGCAAAAGTTGGGCTTGACCCATGATCAACATCTAGAGTCATCCAATTCCAATCATTCAAGAACTACTTCTCCGCTCATTGCTTAATACTTTCTTGCTCACTTATTGGTGATAAATCTTGAAAAATTAAAAAACCGGCATTTCAAAAAGAAAATGGAAATCTATTCTACCCTTGGTCAGAAATACAGCATCCTATTGATTGGTAATGGGGCACTTATTATTATTGAATACCCCTACTTTAGTGTGTCTTTAGAGAGGATAATCATTCAAAAAACCATGTGTGTCCTCTCTTTTGAGGAGATAGTGATGCATTGTTTCAGATTCATTTGAATTATTTTTCATAACCCCTCCAATTCATTTTATTTGGGAGGGTTCTGAAAAATAATTTTATCTGAAAATAATCTAAAAATCCCAATACCCTCCTCAATCTTATATTTTTCAAAACAAACTTATTTGACAATTGATATGGGTTGATTGGTTTTTGTATCCATTTTTGTATCCATACATATGTATTGTATATGTATCGTATGCATATCGTATTCCAATATTCATATCCCAAAATTTGTATCAAGATCAATGTCAAGGAAGTTTTTTTTTAATTTTTTTCAAAAACAATCAATGGCTACTGATTTTTGGGAGGGGGGAGGGCGCTAATTAATTGAACAAGAGTGTTCCTCTCTTTTGAGGGAATAGTCATTCAGAAAACCTACTCATGTAGTTCTTTATTAATTTTGGCCCTCCCCCTAGAATTTGTATACAAGCCATTTAGCCATCCATACAAATACACATATGCATAAGCATACGAATTCACCAACCACTCTTACAATCTGGTTAATTTTTTCATCTTGTCCTTTTTGAATTTTATAAAATGAATCTTCCCAACAAAAAACATGGGTTAATGGTTTTTGTATGTATACTTTTATCTTTACATATTATATACTTTATCCTCTTTTTAAATTACCTTGAAAAACAAATGCAATCAAAATAAATTCACCATTAGTTGTGTGGTGAATACAGTTAAAGTAAATCCAATACTAGCTAGATTATTAAATTGACTCCTAGTAGTAGCCTAATAGGACTTTGTAATTAGAATTCCAAAATTAAATGCACTCTAGTGCATTGAAAATTTTACTTTAATAATACACTTAAAGTAAATGCACCACTCTTTTTATTGTGCCCACTATTATTCTATTAATTTCATTCCTTGTACTATTTAGAATTTAAAAATAGGTGAACTACAAATAAAATAAAAGGCCATAGTTTTCAAAACCTTATTTAAAGGAACAAAGGGATTCAATTCCATTGATGTTTAATTGATATTTACCAATTGAAATATATTTATATATATTTGTTAAAGCATAACACATAGTTTGTTAGTTGTTTCAAATTATTTTTTTCTTTTGTTACCATGACTATAGTTACAATATTGTGTTCCCATTGTCATCACAAAATTTCAAAATAGCAAAATGGGCTTACAATTATTGTCCGGTGTGAGACACTTTTTCTTTTTTGTTTCTAGTAGATAGTTCATTGATTGTATGAGTTCAAGGTAGAACCTACTATTGGCACTAGTAGGCCACGTAGTCTACCAATTCCTACATATGAACGAATTTATGTTCATCACCCACGGAGCCTAAAAGAAGAAGGGAAGCTATGTGGAAAAAAAACTATTTTAGCGTACTACTGTGATGAATATCATAAGTACTTGCATAATCAACAAAAGGCTAAATTGTGGCTAAGAGAAGAAGGACTATTAGACYGATACCAATTTAGCCTTTTGTTGATTATTCAAGTATTTATGGTATTCATCATAGTAGTACGCCTAAAAGAATTTTTTTTCCCCATATAGTTTTCCTTCTTTTTTTAGGCTCCGTAGGTGATGAACATAAATTTGTTCATATGTAGGAATTGGTAGACTACGTGGCCCACTAGTGCCAATAGTAGGTTCTACCTGTTCAAAGTCAAATAATCTAGTCCCGCAGTTTACTGAAAAAAAAATGTTTTTTTCACTTTAAATGTAGGTATCTTGCAATATGTGCAGTAAATTTTTTTGAAATTTTTACCACATATTCTCAAACTAGTTAGGTGTAAGATCTTACAGTTAGATGTGCGTAAAAAACAAATTCAATTTTTTTACTCTTTGCTATAAAAATGGCAGTTTTAAGTGCTTTTTTGCAGAAAAATGGCCTTGGTCATTTAGGGGTTAAATGCGTCTCACATTTTTAAAATTAGAATGGATCATATTTCCTAGCTAGAGTAATTTGGAAAAAAATCTAGTTGCAATTTGAAAATTTGGCAAGATATTGGTGGAAAAATCTATATAATTTCTGCTTAGAGTAAAAAATATGGGCAATAGCTGGACTAGGCACTTCAAGAAACAATTTGATATGGAAATTACACAAAAATAAAAAGCTGATAAAGTGCAAGAAATATCTTGAACATTGCGCTAGAGGTTCACATGGAGGGGGGCAAAGGTTTAGGTAGCCGAGCAGACGGGGACAAGGAGATACGTTGTAGAGACACAATGCCAGTCGCCAACCGCGCTTGACGGGTGTGAACAATGCTTCAATAGGTAGTAAAGTAAGCACTTAGCACACGTTTATTACTAAGTAAATTAGCCAAGATTTCTTATTTTTTTTTATTTTTTATAGGAGATTGTTTCTCCTTGAGGCATTGACACCAAGACCCATTTGAGCTCAAATTATTTTCTTTAGAGTCTGCATGCACCCAATTATGTCTACCCGTTAGTCTTCAATAAGTAGACAATAACAAACTTGGAATGMAAAGAGTGACATTGAAGAGGACGTCCTCCCTTCCAAAGGGCCCCTAAATGAGCTTGAAGCTGCAAGATCCTAATTATCATATGTAGTCTAAAGATCACAACTCTGCTCTTGACGACATGCCTCAATACAATCAAATCAAATTCCTTGCTCTCAGGATGGCGCATCTAGGAAATTAAAGTCAAGGTGTATTAAGGTAGGAGCACTTATTTTTTTCAGTGTATCCATTGTTCGACATTAGAGTTCCCTTGAAAATATCCTCAAAAGTACCTTGGAACCATCCCCAAGGTTGGTGGGCTTTGCTTTTAACCCGTATAGTCCCAACGCCATTTTTTTGTCAAAAACCACTAAAAACTGCCATTTTTGTTGCATTCGCCCAAGAAAAAATAAAATAAAAAATTCTTAAAATCTAACCATAGGATCTTGTACTTCACTTGTCTTGGATCATGTGGTAAAAATTTCATGAAGCTTGATTGTATAGATTGGAAGATATTAGCATTCAAAGTGGAAAAAAAAAGTTTTTGAACACTGACTTGCAATTTCAGATGACTTTGACTGCCATTTGTTGAAATGTTTTGCACCACAAACTTTAAATTTAAAATTTTTTATGTTGAAGAATTGAGTTGAAAGTCTAGAAAAAAAATTTAAAAAAACAAATACTTGATTTCAGTCTTTAAAAAATTGTTAAGTAGAAGTAGGTTCAAGATTGAAAGAAAAACTAAACGGTTAATAGCTCTAAGATGGGATTGAAACACAATAATTCCAATGGTGAGATTGTTCTAGATAGTAAACTTCACCTTGTACAACAATTTTTTTTGAAAAATTGTGAAAATTGCATTCAAAAATGAATTCATTAAGGTTTTTTTCCAAGAAGATGCTTAGATTGCCCGAAAAACAAGATTGTCCATAACTTTCTCATTACTAGTCCAAATAGAATGAATCATAGCTTCACATATAGAAAAAAATATATAATTTCAGAGAAAAAAATTTAAAAATTTAATTTTGAATTTTTGCAAAATTTTTTTTGTTGCCCGCTGAGTTCAGTTTTGGGGTTTCTGTGGTATAACTTTTTCTCCTGGACACTAATTGAAATAAAAATCATATTCCCGCAAAGCTAATCAATTTTTCTAGCTTCTCATAAAGTTTCAAAAAGTTTCATAAAAAATCAAGGTCACAGGAACCTGCCCAAAATCCAATTTGCCCCCCGAGGGGACAATGGGACTTTAGGGGTTAAAGGACCATTGTCCCTTTTGGGGACAAATGGGATTTCGGGTAGGTACCTACAGTCTCAATTTTTGTCTTGGTTTTTTGAAACTTTTTTTGAAGATAGAAAAACTGATCAAATTTTTGGGAATATAACTTTTTATTTCAATCGGTGCCCGGGAACAAAAGTTATGCCCAAATAAGCTCAAAACAGGGGAAAGGGGGCAGCCAAAAAAAGTTTAAAAATTTTAATTTTAATTTAAAATTTTTTTTTTTCTCATAGGTTATAGTTTTGCCTACATAGAAAGATTTGATTCACTCCATATGGATTTGTTATGAAAAAATTACGGACAATCTTGTTTTGGGGGCAATCTAACCATCTTTTTGAAAGAATAAGTTGTAGGATTTGTTTTTGAATGCAACTTTTACAATTTTTCAAAAAAAAAAGTTCCACATTGGTCTATTTTTCTTGCTAGAACAATCTTGCCATTGGGATCAATGCATTTTACTTCCATCTTGAAGATATTAATAATTTAGATTTTTCTTCTATCTTATACCTACTTCTACTTAACAATTTTTTAAAGACTAAAATTTATGCTTTTTTAATTTTTTCCTAGACTCTCAACTCAATTTTCCACCGTAAATATTTATAGCTCAAAACTCTGTAGTGCAAAATATTAAAGTTAAGAAGGTTGAAAGTCAAATAATAGTCCCATATGTAGTGTGCTAAAAAACTTGGTTTTCTGACTTTAAACGCAGGTATCTTGCAATCTGTGCAGTCAAAATTTTTGAAATTTTTACCACATATTCTTATACAAGTTAGGTGTAAGATCCTATGGTCGATGTGCAAAAAAAAAATTTTCAAATTTTTTTACTCTTTGATATAAAAATGACAATTTTGAGTGTTTTTTTGCAAGAAAATGGACTTGGTCCTTCGGCGGTTAGAAACCCTAAACCCCTGCACAATTATATAAAGGGGAAAACTTTCCTAAATGAAAGTAGAAGCATAGAAGTAAAATGGTTCTCAGAATCTTGTTGATGAGAAATCCTAAAGAAGGGTTTTGTGAAGCCCTAACAAATACATGCACTCGGATTATTAAATATGCTATAAACATACCTAACGCATGCAATGAAAACTTTTCATTTTTATTTGACATTTGACTTTCATTATCAGTACTTATATATTTCTAACATATATCTTTATTGTATTATGAATGGATATGGTATTAATATATATATATATATATATATATATATATATATATATATATATAATTCATTAATACCATATCCATTCATGTTTCTATGTGCCAACTCATCAAGGAAGTCAATATTTCATGTTTGAAATGATGCTGAACCATTGGTCAATGTCTTCATGTGCGTGTTCGTAATACTCACTCACTTAAGAAAATTACTTATATGATTGCATTTCTAATTAAGAAGTGACATAAGGAAAATCTATACATTATAATGTTCTATACTAAAATATATTTTTATTGTGAAATTTTTAGATTTTTCAATCATGCTTTGCATTTGATGTGAATTTTCTTCAATTTTTCTTCAAAATTCAGGAGAATTTGAAATGTTATGAAATATACTAGAAATATGATTTCATCTTTGAAGAATGAAAATTAAAAAGATTCACTTATAAGTAGAGGCAAAATGAAAAATAAAGAGTGTTGAATTTTGAAATTTAATAATCATGGATTCTATTGTTTTACCTTAAACGCTGGGCCGATCACCGTGGAAATCATGAATTTTGATATAGTGAAAATCCTTGGTTTAAAAAATTTCAAAAGTAAGCATTGGAAGTCAAAATTTCAACGATGAATAGTTGCACTTCTGTCCTACATAGAAAGATGCTCTCTTAGTCATTGACTAGAAAATGGCCTTGGCATCCTTCAAGGGCTGAGGCTTTTTAAGAAAACCCTAAAATTTTCCAAGTAACACTAATACTCATAACACAATAGTTTGGGTCCGGGCTCGGGCGATCGGGCAGCGGGCAGAGAAAAAAATTCACAGCCTTCCTTGCCAAGACTTCCCTACCCTTGCCAAAGAACCCCACTTCCCTTCCCTTGCCAAGAACCCCACTTCCTTTCCCTTGCCAAGACCCCCCTTTGCCTTCCGTCCTTCGCAGCGGCGCTCACTTAGGTCTCTATCTCCGCACTCGTCTCTGCCTTCCGCACTTCCATAGAAACTTGGAGCAGGAGATTCTGATTGCTCACCAAGTTCCACTTTCGAGCGAAATCAGAACTTTAGTCTGGTTGTCGCAATTTAAACTGCTTGTTGATGGTTGCATCTTTGGGGCTTGTATCTTCTTCCCCAATGTTTGTTTTCAGTAAAAATTTATTGTGCTTGACTCCCGTTGAAGTCTAGTTATTGTGATAAAATTCTCATGTCAATCCAAGATGTTTTGAATGTTTGGAAGGGCAATTCGAAGTTCAAAATTTAGACATTTTTGGATTACAATGAACTTTGGTAGATTGATTCTTCATACAATGTGCATTTCCAATGTAAATTTTTGGGGGGAAGTTGTGTGTACTAGTCTAGTTTTATGGTCAATATTTCATATTAATCCAAAAAGTTAAGAGTGTCTTAGAGCGTTTTCGTAGGAGGTTTAGTCTTAGGTGCCTTTTTTGCAACTTGTTTGCTATTTTTGAAATTTCAAAGCCATTTTGTAGACACAATGAGTTATTTGAATGATGTTTTTTTTCACCAATGTGTTTGTATGTTGGTTTTGAAGCATTGTATAGTTAAATTTTTTTCATTTTGATAGGTTTACAAATTGAATTTCACCTCCAAATGTGTTGCTAAGAAAACTTCAACATCCCTTTTGACATAGATTATAATCTTACAATCTATGTGGACAATTGACCACAAATTTGATTCACATCATCTAGCAAAAGAATAAAATTTAGTACTCCAGACTATTTCATTTCAATTAATTCTAGATTAAAAAAAATTCCTACATATTTGCATACTCACAAATTCAATAATCAAATTTTAAAAATTAAAGGGTATTCAAAATTTTAAGTTATATCATTTCAAATTCAAATATTTAATTGCCAAACCTTTAATGCTTTAAATTTTAAACATAAAAAATTAATAAAAACTCAAAGTGATCAATTGATCAATTTACAAAACACTATTTATCAAATTGTAATTTGAAGTTTACAAAATTAAAAATTCACCGATTCATATATTTTATGCTTTTAGAATTTCATGAATGACGATTTGAATTAAATGTCATTCATAGTAGTTGGAAGAACATTAAAGCCGTAGTGTTGAAATTTAATAAAAGATCAAATTTAAGAATTGTTAAAATGATAAACTACAATTCTTAATTTACAAGTCAACAAATTAAAGTATTTAAAAAAAATTGAAACTTTATAAGTTATAACTTTAAAATTGTAGAAATTCAAATCCACAAATTTAAAGGTTTCAAACAATTGAACATCATTGGAAGTAAGGTAGAACCACCCATTACCAACCAGTGTCCCATAGCCAACAGTAGATTGACTAAATTCCAACCAAGGCTAGAATGGTTTTTTTTCATCTTTTCAAGGTTGGGATTAAAAGTTCATGACACATGTCCCAACTTAGTGTGCAAGAAAGTAGGAAGCAATTAGTGGAAAAGTAATTTTTTGAGTGATCGGAATTGAAAGAGTCTAAAGATTGGTAATGGGTCCCGTGCACTTTTTGCCTTTGAAAATTCATAATAATTTCAATTCAAGCCATAAAACTACCAAAGTTTTTGCAATTCCTAGCAGTTCTATCATTGCACCTTTAAAAATATTGCTTTGTGTTGCACTAAATCAAATCATGTCTAAAATTGCTTAACCCTTTAAGGTCCGGGCATCCAAAAAATGGATGCGCTTTGGTCAACCTTGATTGCAATTTTCAAAATAATTATTTTTGAAATTTGATTTAGACTAAGAAAATGAAGCCTAGAAAGTTTTGAAAAACATGAAAAATTGAAAAAGTTTTGAAAAACGTCAAAAATTGAAAGAGTTATCGCAATTGAAAGCTCCATGTGTTAGAATCCAAGTAACACGATATGGTGTGTTTCTCATTCAAATTTTTTTCTCTTGACCTGAATTCTACTTTTAAATTGTAAAATTATATTTCTCATTCTAACATTCATTTATGGTAAAAATTACAGATTATTCTAAAATACATTATAATTTATATAATTTCATTTCAACCTGTAGCCTTGAAAATTCACAGTAATTTGATTTTTCCATCAAAATTATTGAAAAAATATATTATAAATAAAAAATGCATTTTTACAATAGCAAAAAATATTATAAATTTATACATTGATTAAATAAAAGGATAAATTTGGTTTAATAGTTGAATTTGACTTTAAGGTCTTTGTTGTGGTTGTTTTGGGTGTAAAAAATAAAATAAGCAATTGAAAATTTTTCACACTAATCTCTGCTGTTATTTGTACCTCTTGGGAAAATTTCAAATAGTTTGGGTTGTTTTTGTTATTTTTTCTCATTTATGTTCAATTTTTGTAGCAAAAATGATAACAATGATAATTTTGCATAAAATCAATTGAAATTTCTCAAAGTGATATAGAATTTAGAGTTTCAAGTAACAACAATATAAGATTATTGTTTGAACACAATTTCCAAGGGTGAATTTAGCTTATACATGATGTTTGACCAATTCACAATGGATCACGTCCTTTAGGGGTTAAGTGATCTGTTATGGGTGGTTCTACCTTATTATGACTCAAGAACATTGAAGATTTAGTGTAGAAACAAGGCTAGCCCTTCTATCGATGCAAAATATGTAAAATTTGATTATTCTAAGGCCTTTAAGGCCTTTTAGGTTCAGGATGATTTTTCATGACTTGTCACGTAACCCAAACTCAAACACTTCTTCCTTTTTATTTCAAGGTCATCAATTTTTGTAGTGTCTTGTAGCTATACATAAAAATATTTTTAAATATTTTTTTATTGAAATTATTTTAGAAAGGGGGGTCAAGACTAGGGATCTACTTTTAGTAATAAAATAGCTCTAAATTTGAAATGAGAAAAAATCTACAATCAAATCAATACACTCATCGTTGTGGATGCAACAACTCAAAACCATTTGACAGTGTTTGAAAGAGAAGCAAGTTGGACTAAAGGAATTGTCGACTCATATTATACCACTTGTTTGTTTTTTCCAATCTTAGAACACATGCCTATTCAAGGATTTGCAACACCCTCATTTAACTATTTTGAACTTAATTCCATGTTTTGGATGGTGTGAATTCAATCACATAAGAAATTGTACGGCATTTGAATTTTTGGAATTCAATCTTGTAGTTTTTCTATTATCCCTTGTTGTGGTAAACTCATTTACATCGGGAACTAATACCCCCATTGTATTAGTACTAATGTTGTACTATTTCAATGGGCTCAGAGTCCAACTTTGAAAGTTTACTGTTGAAGTACAGCATCAATACTACTTTAGAGCCTCCCATTGAAACAATATTGCTACAGTACCGATGCTATACTACAATAGTACATTCTCAAAGATGGACTGAGAACCCATTAAAAAAATATTGTTTCAATGGGGGTACTCTCCTGATGTATTTTTCCACACATGAAGATGCTTCATCCATAAATCATATATCACCTTGTTAATTTTTGACAATTTATAAATTTTAGCTACAAATATGATCTTTTTTGAATTTGAGCCCAACTGTTGACAAGAACTTTATCAAATCCAATTTCTCCCCCATTTCTGAAATTTGAGAATTTTGTAAATTCAGTATTAAATTACAAATTGAACTTTGRTCTAAAGATCATGGTGTTGATAAGTGCTCACAGATTTCGATTTTCAGAGTTAAATTTAGGAATTTTAACAGTAAACGATCCCAATCAATTATGTAAGATCATGAGATATAGTTTTCTTAAAACCCAAGAGATGTTCGTTTTTTAGGAAKTGACGCTCGGAATGCTTGATTGAGATTGCATAAGAATGCAATAGACTAGGAATTGCATACGCTTACATTTCAAAATGGGTTGTTTGTTGGGAAAACTCGGGTGTCTTGAAATTTTTGGTACTCTACTGAAGAGAATTTCTACACCGAGTATGATCCTGCTCGAACAGTGACCAACGTGTTGTGGATTATACAAAAAGCCTCAATTGTGCTGATGAGAACTCATGGTCACCTTTGGTACAGATGAAACAACTCGTCTACGGATTTTCAGAACGCCCAATACAGCACAAAATTGTTTCGCTCAAATTCAGTAGAGATGAACATCACTATTGACGGTAACGCCTAGGAAGGCAAACTACTCACAGAAGAATTCCAATGAACAGCAGCAGCAGCTCCTAGAAGGGGAACTAACCAAGTATCTCGTAAAACTAGTTGCTTAGATGGCTTCGAAATACTCCTTGCTGAGCTTGGAATCGGGCTTCATTGTCTTTTCTCCGGGCTTCCATCCGGCGGGGCAGACCTCATCCGGGTTGTCTTGCACGTATTGCACAGCCTGAGACATTCAAAGGGGCATCAGACCAAAATCGACGGAGGTCTAGCAACTAGCCAACAAATGT
>VACF01000832.1:0-49273 GCA_006891605.1 Pleurozium schreberi | reverse complement strand
TCGGAGTGTGGGAACTCATCAAAAGAAAAAGAAAAAGAAAACTAATAATATTACTTTTTAAATGTATTTTTTTTCCAAAAAAAAATTAAAAATAATAATTTATTATTATGATATGACATGGCAGTCGCTCTGCCACCTAATGTCAACAAATATTTTTACAAATGATTGCATTCATACACATGGAGGTTCATGAGTCCCCATTGCACCAATAATTAACTTATTTAAAAGTAGTGCATTCAGTCTTGTACTATAACAATAAATATTTTTTTAGTGTGGGAATATCAAGAATTTAGTGAGGGGCAACCTAATTTCACTATTTAGTGTACAAAGTTTGAAAACATTGGATTGCCATCCAATGATAAGCGAGATATTAAACTATAAGCACACGAGGTAACCAAAAGTGTCCTCACATAGTCTGGTGGGGTAATATAAAGTGCTAGAACTTTTGCAAACACTGCCATATTTAGTAAAACTTGTAGGAAAATCTGCGTTCTTTCTTCTAGCTTGTGTGGGAAAAAATTTCAAATCAATATAAAATGTATTGATTTTTTGAAAGCCATTTGAAGTTCACAGGTTCAATTTGAAATCACCCAACTAGATTTATATGACTTTAACTTTGGGAGTTTGTATGTCCAACATTACATGTTTGTTTTCAATAAAATTGGTTGTGTTATGTCCCCTTGAAGCCTAGTTATTGTGGTAAAATTTTCATGTCAATCTAAGTTTTTTTGAATGTTTGCAAGCAATTCAAAGTTCAAAATCCAAACATTATTGGAATATAGTGAACTTTGATGGCTTGTTTTCTGTTCATATGCTATGCGTTTCCAATCATGTTTGTCCAGAAATTGCACAAACCAATCTACTTTGAGTGGTTAAAATTTCATATCAACTAAAAAGTCATGAGTGACTAAGAAGCAATTTAGTAGGAGGTTCAACCATGCATAGATGTGTTTTTTGCAACTCTTTTTATTTTTTGGGAAATTTCAAAGCCATATTGCAAACACAATGAGTCAATTGATTGATGTTTTCTTTCATCAATGTGTTTGTATGTTTGTTTAAAAGCACTTTATAGTTTTTAGTTTCTTCATTTGAGTAGGTTTAGAAATCAAATTTGACCTCCAAACATGTTTGTAGGAAAATTTCAACATCTGTTTTCAACACTAAAACATTACAATTTTGCAAAGTATGTGGCCAAATGACTCCAAATTTGATTCACGTAATCTACAACACGTACACTGCAAGATTGCATGAATGAGATTTCTATACTTTAGTGGCATTTAGATCTAATTATAGGGTGATTGCAAGAAAAAAACCCCAATTTTTGTAGCTTTTGGCATGGCACTCATGTTTTTTCTGGAAGTACTGTAAAATTAGAAAAACAATTTTTTTTAAATGTGAAAAATATGTTTAATGTATACACCTTTATGAAAAAGGTACCCTATGAAGGAAAAGAGTAGGAAAATTTCTAAGTAGGAGAACTAGAAAAGTGCAAAATTTCATAAAAATAGTTGTTTTGAAGTTTTAATTTGTAGAAAACAGGAACTATAATTAAAAAACAATCTAAAAACTGGCAATTTGCTGCAAGAACTTTATGAAAAAGAGATTTCACCAAAATAATGATCTTAAAACCATCTTGAATATTCAGAAGTGTGCGTGCAAAAGAGCCATGTTAGCACGCATGCAGAGGATATAAAATAATGTTCTTTAAGATTCCCTTGTGTGGATGCATGCCCACCTAGTGTGGAAATAGATCTCAAAAATTTCAGCTCTAGATTATTAATTTTGGGTACTCTCTACTACTAAAATCCTCTAAACTGCAAAGTGTGACAAATTAGCTAAATTTAAATTTAAATATAAAATTATTTTTAAAATTTCTAAAAAATAAGGAATCTGATTGCTATCAAGCAAGATATCTCCAATAAAATTTTCAAGTTAATTGGGCTCATACTTCAAAAGTTATAGTAGATAGAAACTCCGCAATTCCAAGTGTGACGCAAAATAGTACTAGTCTTTCGATCTTGCATTCACCCTATAACACTCTTAAAGCAATAATGACTTTAAATCCAAAAAAGCCCTGGGCCTTTAGGAGTTATGAAGGGGAAACCATTATATTTCATGTTTGCATCACTATGTAAGGCAACTAAGATTGGATTCTACTATCCTAGGTCTTTAAAAAAGCATTACCTTATATAGTTTTTTTAATTTTTTAATGAATTGAACAACAGAATTAAAATACATTTCATTTTGAAAAATTCATAACTTTTTCATTACAGGTCCAAATGCTTTGAAACAAAGCTGTTGCACTCTTTTGTGCATACAACTTTCTCTCTGTACCAAGAATGCAAACTCTTATAGTGCAACAAAGCCCTTGCACTCATTCTGTTGTAAAAAAATATTGAATTTCAAAGTTTTATCGATTAAGAAATTATGTTTTTATTTTTTTATTTTTTATTTTATTTTATTTTATTGTTTGAGGTTGTTTTGTTTTGTTTGTTATGTTGAGATCTTCTTAACCATGCGTCCCCTCATCGCGTGCTTTGTAACATTGGAAATCCTTCCGCAAGGAGGGATGCACGGGCTTTGATTGGTGGTGTTTGGACCTACAATGTGAAAGCTAATAAAAATTTTGAAGTTTTTATTGAATTAGAAAATTAGGAAATTACTTTTACTTTAATGTTTTGGTTGTGGCAACGGCACATGGCGCACTACACTAATGATTGTAAATAGTGTTACCCATACTAACTATTTTAGAAATGCTATAAGTTTTTACTCTTCATGAATATTTTTACCAAGTGCATGAATCCTAGTAGTACTATAGTTGGAAAAACTTTGTACCAATAGTTGGTAAAAATATTCATGAAGAGTAAAAACTTATGGCTGTTTTAAATCAATTAGTGTAGGTAACACTATTTACCATCATTAGTGTACCGGTATGCAGTTCCCTCAAATCCTACAAAGTTCATACTGCTTTATCTTATGCCCTGGTCAACTTTATCAACAATATTAGACCTGCCTCACTTTGAAGACTTTCTTCAAGTCAAATGGTTTCCTTAGCAAAATTGACTCAATTGAAGAATTGACCAAATGCGCAAATGCTCAAATATGGCCRAGTTTCAGWCTAAGGTAGGAGGTCCATAAAGCGCCCATGGAAGAGATGGAAATTTATTTGGGGAAGTTCAACTTTGTTCTTGAAATWAATTTTTCAATAAATTTTGCTTTGAAAGACAAATGAACTTGGCATCTAAACCAAGTTGTATTTTCATGTTTTTTGGAACTTCATGGAATTAATAGTTACAAATTTTTGAAATGTTTCAAAAATTTCAAAACGTTTAGAAGGTGGACAAAATGGTCAACAACTCCTAAAATGTGCACTTTTTGTACATTGTTAGTGCAATGAGAAAGTAGAATGTATCTTTGCGTTAAAGGATGCTTTTAGAGCTGGAGCATTTTATGGCTTTGGATGTTTTGGGGGGCCTTTAGAAGACTCTGAGTTCCCGAGCTGTGGGAACGCATTGGGAACTCTAGAAACTCTCCCATGGAGGCAGTCTGACGTGGCTGAGAGACTGCCACATCACATAATACTAATTAATTAATTTTTCAAATTAATTATTATTATTATTTTTAAATTGAAAAAAATAATGTGAATCAATTTTCAAATTTTTTATACTTTCTGATATTTTTGAATTGTTTTTTGTCTTTATTTTTATTTTAGAAATTCAAAATTTCAGGCTAGTAGTCATTGGTTCCCTATGTAGACATATATTAGAGAGAACACTGCCAAAACAGTCTCTTACGGCGCTAAAAAAACATCTAGTGGACCTCCTAACTTAGGATGCAAGTAGAGACAAGCTAAGCACAATCATCCTCATGAAATCATTTGGAATCCATGCAAAAAAATACCCATTAATGAATACACTAATAATGGTTATGTTATTAATAGTGTTACTTGAGCTTTTACCACATTTAGAGTTATGTTCACCTTCTTTTAATTCACATATTCAGGTTTGTGTTTTTTTTGTTGCAATCTGATGAAATAATATGTAACACTAAACGTAATCATGTAAAAACAATTAATCCAATAGTTGATAAATAGTGTTTAGGTTGACATTTAGTGTTGGTAACATTAACCCCTAAAGTCTCGTTGTCCCTACGGAAGACAAAATGGATTTTGGATAGGTTCCTATGAGCTCAATTTTTGGCGAAGATTTTTGAAACTTTGTTATAATGTAGAAAATCTTATTAGCTTTTTGGAAATATAATTTTTCTTTCAATTGGTGCCCAAAAGCAAAAGTTATGGTACAATAGCCTCAAAATGGGGGAGACCAAGCAACGAAAAAAATCCACACAAAAATGAAAAAAAGGGTTGATATTTTTTTGTTTAAATGGGAAGCTTTGATTCATTACATTTCCATTAGTGATGTGAAAGTTATGGAACTTCTTATTTTGCTGGCAATAAGAGCATTTTCATGAAAAAAACTTTTTCTTCCACTTTGAATGTTGATATATCTCAATATGTACGGATAAACATCACGAAATTTTTACCACATGATTCAAGATAAGTGTAGTACAAGATCCTATGGTTAGATTCTAAAACAACATTTTTTTTTAATCTTTGGATGAACACATCAATTTTGGTTGTTTTGAGTGTTTTTTGACATAAAAATGGCCTTGAGACTTTAGGTGCTAACAAAATTGTCGACATATAGTTTGTGCTTCGTAATTAGTGTTGCCAACACTAAATACAATTATAAGTGTAGTGTAATCCAATTGCTATAATTTATAGACAAGGTGGTCATTCTAGAATGTAATCTACTATTTTGAATGAATACATGAACAGTTTTGGATGTTTCTACCTTAGAATGAATTAAGATGGGTACCCTTGAAACCACCACTTTTTGCTACTATGCTTGATTATTGTTATTAGAGTGGTCATATTTTTATTAAATTTTTTCTCGTTGGAAAGGGACATGAGGTTCCAACACATCAAAGAATGGCAACATTGGAATATCGTATGCAAATGTTAGAAAGGGTTAAAGGCTCTTTTAGGTAGGTGCCCTAAATCCGTTTCTTCAACATACATACATATTGATCTTGTGGATGCACACAAGGAGATGAGTGTGGTTATAGGCAAGGTACAATTTGGGATATACAAACTTTATTGTCAAGCAATTTTACTACACCAATTTGTTTTAATCTGGTGTAGGACACTAATTTATCAAAGTCACGCTACTTTGATTTAGTGCAAGTTGAAATATTTTTGTAATGTACCAATTTAGAATTTTGTGGTGACGCTAACTTTTTATGTTATGCTACCCCCCATTTTCCCACATACACACACCACACACACAATATAAGAACTAATTAGTGAGTAGCAAAGATTTTGCTTTTTGGTTGGATAGGGGTGGAGTAGGGGGGTAGACTTACGCAAACCTTTATAAGGTAGAAACACCTAGAAGCATCCATGGTCCCATTCTTGTATCCTAAACTACCATTAAATGTGTCCATAGACTTCCATTAATATGTCCCCCCRAAACTTAACTTTGATTTGTAGATTGCTAATTTTTGCAAATTTTGATTTAGGGTCCACCTATATGACAATTTTAGTGGTCTAGGGAGCTAGCACTTTGAAAAATCATAGAAATTACATATCACATCTGAAAAATCTATTTTTTTCTTTTAACATCATGATTTTCACTTGTTGATACTACTAAAATATTGTTTTAGGAAAAGGTGCCTCCAACTATGCTGCTTCAGTATATTGACGGTCTAAGGTGTTTCTACTGTAAGTTAGAGCATCGCCACCAGTTGTGTGTAAAGGTCTTGGCAACAGCACTTTTATTAGTCTTGCCGTGCTTTTTTAGTGGCAACCCGTTCCACACTGACACCCCGTCATGTTATAAAATCTAGCAGTGGTCCCATTAGATTCACATTTTCACGGCAAAGGAGGGCTTTTGTAGAGGGTAGTATTATATCTCACGTTAAATTAGTCAACATTGAGTGTGGTTTCAATGGATGTTGTCGTGGCTACAGTGGAAGATTTGGAGGGTTGTAAAGAAGGAAATGAACTAAATTGAGGTTGGGAAAGCACTCATGTTGTTTTTTTAGTAAATTTCATGTTACTTTCCAATCTATATCCTCCAATTATGTGGTGACGCTTTGGAACCGATCGTTCATTTTGTGCTTCACATAAACTTCTTTGATGCAAACTTCAAAAAAGTTATAGAATTTATATTTTATAACACATTTGTGTTTTGTCCAAACCCCTTGGGCTTTTAGGGGTTAAGGACCCATACTATTTATTTGACATCTCACACTATATAAATATCTACCTTTGTAATACATCAACAGTGATTGAAGTCTTCGGGCGTTGTACATCATGTTTCAAACATCTACATTTTCCCTCATTTGATCCCTTTAATTGTTTGGTCCTCTTAATACCCCTATTCAATGTACCAATTTAGCAAGCTCATCAGTTTGGACGGGATGTGGGTTTGTAAGAAGATCAATGGCCAAGAATGTTTATAGTGTTCGTTGGCCGTGTAGCCGTGGGGTTGCTCTTAGTAAGAGCACTCTCACTCGAACCGGTATATTGGCACTCTAAATTTATTTCTAACTTCAAATTGGTATATAACAATTACATTGCATAGGGGTGTTAAGGGACCTGTACTAATTAATCAACATTTTACACTATATAAATATCTACCTTCATTGTACATACTTACATCTTTGGGCTGTACATCATGTTTCAAACATCTACAATTTTTCACAATAAGTCCCTTTGATTTTTAGATCCCCCTTAACAATACCCCTATTCACTATAGAGCTTGTGATTGAAAACACATCACCAATAACTTAAATTAAACACACAATTATTCCAATTTGAACATTAGACAGTCAAACTAAGGTAAATCATCCCTTAGCGGTCATAATTGGAGTAGGCCCCATTGTGGTCAAATGTACTCCACCATTACAATTTTGAACACAATGGGACCTACTACAATTTTGACAGCAATGGGATGATTTAACTTAGACTCAATCAAAAGTAAACTAAAAGACAAAAATTGTAAAAGCCTCACCAAATCATGTTTGAGGTAAGGAAATCATGCAAATGGCACGGCAATTTTTTGCAATTTTACTATCACAAGATTCAAATCACAAGAATCAAAGGTTTTCACATGGAGATGTTCTATTGTTTTGTACGGTGATTGCACCGAAAATGGTCCAACTAAGCTTTTGTGCATGTATGCACTTTTGCAGTACATGTTTCCAAAGCATCCATCCCAAACTCATGGAAGTTTCTACAGAGTGCATGTGAACAACCCACGGACCAAGTGGGTACCCGGTTTTTTTTTGTTTTAGTGAGTTTGGTGGAATGAAATTATAGTGTAAGGTAGGAGGCTCAAACTAGGATCGGGCATTTTGAATGGAACATGCCTCAAAGGTACCGATTCTGCTTTCTTCAATTTACCAAAATGTACCAACGGTGTACATTTTAGGGGGTGGTTGCTTTTAGAGCCTTGTGGTGTTTTGACTTCAAATTTTCATAACTAATTCCATGAAGCTTCAAAAAATATGAAACGACTTCAGCTAGATGTCAATTCTCTTTGTCTTGCAAGGAAAATTTATTGAAAAATATTTCAAGGTG
This sequence comes from Pleurozium schreberi, assembly GCA_006891605.1. Taxonomy (NCBI): domain Eukaryota; kingdom Viridiplantae; phylum Streptophyta; class Bryopsida; order Hypnales; family Hylocomiaceae; genus Pleurozium; species Pleurozium schreberi. The sequence continues at coordinate 41,628 of VACF01000832.1, read as the reverse complement.
TATCACCTCCCTAAAATTCAGTTCCAGCCCTTAGATGGTCCACTTATGGACCTCCTACCTTCGGTTTGAACTTAGGTTGGGGAGTCTGTTTCTTTTACAATAAAAGCGGTGGACTCCTTGTAGCTCAATTCTGACTTGGCTGAGTTCACACAAACTTGTCTGCCAAATAAAAAGTGGGCAACACCTGAAAGTCTTCTCGGCTGGGTTTGGCTTCCCTCACTAGGGCTCTTGTGTCCACCATTTTGGGTGGGTGGGAAAAGGTGGAYCAATGGCTGACTGTGTAAATTCAATCGTACTAGCCACAGCCAGTTTTCATTTGAAATGGCATTTGCAGTAAAGTGTGACCTAATATAATTGGACTTGGCTTCTAACTTACTCAAAAATTCCCACAYGAGTTTGCTTCGTTTTGCATTGGGAGAGCGGACATGCTTTTGTTCCATTCCAAGCTAACTTAGCAGCTAGATTGCATGATGATCAAGCTAAGAGCATCCCCACAGCATCCCCACAGCTGCCCAGCCAAAGGTGCAAACTATGGTCCGAGATGACCCTAAACTACCCCAGGTGATGGCGCAAGTGGTAAGAACCACCAAGTGCATCCACGAGGTTGCCGGTTCAATTCCCAGTGTTGACTTTGCTTGCACCGGGGTTGTTTGTGTTCCTCTACTTGTTTCCTAACGGGGAAAAAGCCCATGGTGTGTAATTCCGTCAAAAAAAACGATTGCCATGGGATGTGTCGTGTTAGTCCACGCTATGACCCTGAAAAAGTCGTATGTTTCAAAAAAAAAAAAAAAAGGTGCAAACTAGGTATTTGTCCGGGCTAGACCAAAGACACTTTCTCACGGCACGCAAGACGGGGCTCAAGATGCCCGGGGAGATGCCCGGCCACGGCCAAATTTCCTGAGGAGATGGTGAAATGAAGAGTCGTGGATGARGCATGGTATGTGCTTTGGCACAATTCTTAAACTATGGTTCACTTAATTCGACAAAATTTTCCAAGTAAGACACGCTTATTCATGTGCAGTGGACCCAAACTTCATAAACGGAAGAATACTCAATTACGGGACAAGATAAATTATTTTCCAATAAAAAAGAAGGTTGGTTAGATTACGTCCTCCCATTCAGTATTGCCACGGGGTGAAAGTGGGAGACACGGCCCGGGATCTCTGGAATCACCCTACAAAAACACACTCCATGTCCTTGTTGGTCGGGTGAGCTAAGGGGATGCTCTAAGTTAAGTTAGTAAATGAATTGGTTATAACTCACATGGTACCGATATTTGTTCCTTGATGAATTTMACAAGTTGGAATTTAAGCCATCCTTAATCCATAAGGTGGATACACCCAAAACTGCCACAAATTGATATTATGCCTAGTTGTTATTATTAGGTTGATCCAATTTTCAGTCATATTGTGGTGTTGGCAAATGAAAGGAGGTTCCAATGCACCAAAGAATGGGACATGTGGATATAATGTGCAAAAAGTAATGGAGGGTCAAAGTTTGATTCTAAAGGCGTTTATTCCACATAGGTACATAAACGAATTTGGAGATTTACAAAGTGTGAAGATGGCACTTTTAGATCAAGGCATATTGGGAGGGGGGGGGCTACCCTAAAGGACGCCACAAATGTTTGGCGTTTGATCAATGACAAGGAATTCTTCTGCGTAGGCCACATAAGTGCAACTAGACATCCTCAAAATTAGTGGTGGAAAGGAGAGATCTTGTACAGTAGCTTGACTTCCAATGAGTGCTTTGGGATTTTTTCTAAACCATTGATTCCTACTGTATCAAAATGGATCATTTCCATGGGCACCAGTCGGTCATTTATGGGTTAAACAAACATTTGAGCACCTGAGAGGGGTGCCCAAATTTGGCTATCAAAATCTTTTTTAAATGGGCATAATATACTCGATAATATTAGTTTGTTTAGATGACCAATCAACGATGAGCCTTCCACCTTCCTCAAGCCCACGGGTAACCTCCAAGCTACTATTCAAAAATTCAATCAAAATTTTTCAATGCGAAACTACAAGTTCAAATTTGTGATACATCCCCCTTCCCCCCAAGACTTATTGTTAGATGCATCTTCAGAAGATTAGAGAAGGATATTAAGAAAGTTCACATGTAAAGGGGTACTCCATTTCTGACTAGCATCCCATTTTCATTCCATAGGGTGCTCTATTTCCGATAAGCTCAAGTGTAGGTGACAACTGACATCTTGTTGGCCCCGCAAGAGCAACAACAATGTCCAAGAAGTGTACATTGAAAGCATACAATGATCAAAATGTGTACATTGAAAGCCTTGCATCGAGTTTGTGACCATCCTATGGTTGGAAATAGGTTTGCCTACTTCTCGAGAATAGGACAAATAGAATCTTCACAAAAAATTCATGATAATTTTGTTTTTGAGGGAAAAAATATTTTTAAATATGAAATCCATTTGAAATCTATTTCTCTACATTGGAATTTTTTTCCTGAACTTTCCACATGCCGCAGATAGGCTGAATTGCTTAAGTGGTCTGAAATAGGTGATCATCCTGATAGTTGAGTTGTGGAGGAGTTTTCCTGAAGAATCTCTAAAAATCCCCTTGCACGGGGTCTGGGCCTGTCATTTCAAGTGTTTTTTGTTTTTTGTTTTGAAACAAATGAAACAAAATTTCATTGCAGGTCAATCGTTTTAGGGTTGATTCACCGTTGGAATTTCATCAATGAGTATGTGGACTGAATGGKGAACATGAGGCTGGAAGAGCTCCGGCCACRTCACCYRAATMSCGTCCMATTGGCAACCTGGGTATTGAAGGGTAACGTAGGTATGAGGCTCTTTTGACCTGGAGTACAGTCACAACCCCTAACTCACATTTTGTGCACACGAATTAAACCCCGAGCGTCCAACACATGTTTACCGAAATGGCTAGACTCTTCTAGGTTCAATTTGAGAATGGAAAGAAAATAGCCGGTGAAACTCAAAAAACTTCTCCAACTTTGCTTGCAACAGCACAGCATGGTTTGGGAACCTGGAGAAGACTGACATCTTCTTTAACTTTTGACCCTCATTTTCAACATAGGCAGCAACTCCACCCACCCACGTTAAAGAAATCTAAAAGCTATTGAAGTAGGACTACATTTGATTCCTTTGTTTAAAAAAATACAAAAACAAAAAAGCTATTGAAGTACTGAACTAACTTGTTGATTAAATTGATTTCTAGTCATGGATAAGGTTGTGATGTCCAGGCTTGCACCATTCAATACAGTGCTTTATTTTAGACACACTATTCTAAGTCACATACTATTTTTGTCTTCCTTGGGCTCAAAGGGTCACAGGATGGGTTGGCTGACTTCCCTCTACAGTTCATATAAGTTACCTTCCTTCCTTTGCCAATTTATTTATTTATATATTTGAACTTTGCCAATTTATGACATGCAATGAGTGGAGTGTGCCGACGTGAAATCAGGATATATAGTGTGTCGATTCCTAAAATTACACGGCTACCTTAGATTGGGGGTCAAGCAAAAAAAAAAAGTGAAAAAAAATGAATGGTATTGAGGAGATCCTACCCTACGTGGCGTGTAGGTCAGTTTTGTAAATAATTAGGGAAATTTTGGAACATGTCTAAAAATTTGAAACATTATCCCTTAAAGGACCATTTGTCCCTTCGAAGGACAAGGTAGATTTCGGGCATGTACCTACGATCTCAATTTTTGACTTGATTTTTTGAAACTTTTTTTGATGATAGAAAAACTAATTAGCTTCATGGGAATATAATTTTTTTCTCAATTGATACCCGGGAACAAAAGCTATGCCCAAAACAAGTCAACACAAGGGATAAAGGAAGGAGAGGGGGCAGCAAAAAAAAAGTTTCAAAAATTTGAATTTTTTTTTTGAATTTTTTTTCTCATAGTTTATATTTTTTTTCTACATGGAAAGCATTGATTCATTCTATTTGGATTTGTTATGAGAAAATTATGGACAATCTTGATTTTCGGGCAATTGGAGCATCTTCTTGAAAAAATTACTTGTAGGATTCATTTCTAAATGCAATTTTTACAATTTTAAGAAAAAAATGTTCCACATGGTTTAGTTTTCTTGCTAGATAAATCTCACCAATTTGCATTTTAATTCCATTTTACAGATATTAATAATTTAGATTCTCCTTCTATCTTGTACCTACTCCTATTTAACAAATTTTTAAAGAATAAAAATAATTTTTTGGGAGAATTCCCCCCCCCCTGCCCCCCCCCCCCTCTAGATTCTCAATTCAATTTTCCACAAGAAAGATTTAAATCTCAAAACTCTATAGTGCAAAAAATTAAAGTTAAGAAGGTTCCAAGCCAAATAATCTAGTCCTGCAATGTGCTGCTAAACCTATTTTTTCACTTTAAACGCAGATATCTTGCAATATGTGCGGTCAAAAATTCTGAAATATTTTCCACACATCCTCACACTAGTTAGGTGTAAGATCTTATGGTTGGATTTGCAAAATAAACAATTTCAGATTTTTTTCACTCTTTGCTATAGAAATGACAATTTTGAGTGCTTTTTCACAAGAAAAAAGGCCTTGGTCCTTTAGAGGTTATATAACTTTTGAATTTTTTTGAAAATTTGAGAAAATCTTATTGTTGCCAATTTTGAATGTTAAAAAATTATTTTTGAGAGAATTTAGAATAAAACATACATTTACACATATATAAAAAAATCTATCCATTCGAAGAGAAGTGTTGAAAAATTAGGAAGATCAAAGTACTCAAAGCCAAGAAATACAAATCAAGCTGCCAAATCGTCCAAATGCCAAAATTAGATTATTTTGGCAATAAGATGTCAAATTTGATCTGAACATACGGTACTTGTGCCATGTGGGTATTGGAGTTGCTATTTTGGTCACTATGTTCTTCTAGAGCACATTTGAAAGTTTGAAATGTACACCTTTGATATGTAGTGGTGCAAATAGGGTGGCCTCTCCAATGTTCTAGAAAAAAAAAGATGGTTTGTCTAATGTGAGAAGGTAAAATTGAGAAAATACCTAGTTCGATTCTAAAAACATAAGAAAAATCCGGTGAGAAAATTTAGAAATATCCATGTCTTGTAAAAAACACAAATAAAATAATGGGGATGAGTACATGTAGTAACAATTAACTACATGAATTTGGGGAGATTAGTTTAAAGCTTAAAAAACAACCCAAATAGTGAGTCTCCCATTTTGATGCATATTCATTGGGGACAATTTAATGTCTATATAGCATTAAAATAATACCTAAGTGCCTTCACGTCCACCTAAGGCACCTGAGTCATGCTTGGGGCAACTTTTTTGTGTGTTCACTTGTTGTTAGAGAGACATGCTCACTAGTATGCATGAAGATAATAAAAATTGACGGAAAGAATCATGCATAATCATTCACAAGTGCACTTTCATCCCCAAAATAAACTATTATTAATATCTTTCATCAAAAATTAACAATTAATTTATTTTTTGAAGAGGAATTTAGCAATTTCATCCAATTTACCACCCATCTAAAAAAGTGTTAACCTTGGAAGGAGGGGCCCCAAGACCAAGTTATTCACCAAAATACTTTGATTATTGGACAATTAGGTACATTTTTTTTCTATAGTTTACAATGTTTTCATCGATTGGCCCTTTAATATCTGCCACATCCTAACAAAGGCAAGAGAGCTAGAACAAAACAAAGGGTAAGATTTTGGCTAAAATTCTCCAACTGAAAAATGGTTGACTTGAGGTAACAATTGCCATAATTCACCCAAAATCAAAATTTGAAGTCATCAAGTAGAGGATATAGATATTTTGTGAAGGACTTACTAGACACTTTGCAAGAGGCTTATGCACTTTGCATTACTCCAATCCCTTTGTTGTGAATTAAACATCATAAATCCTTGATACATCCACTAGATATTCAAAAATGACTTTTTCTATTATCCAACCAAAATCAAATATCCAAGGCTTAAGAACCTAGAGGGAAGACTTCATTTTTAATGCCTATGTTAAAAGATTGACCCTATACAAAAATAAGCATCTACATTCCCTTGATAAATCTTTAGGCGCTTGTATGATGATGAGGTCATTTGACCTTCTAGTATAATTGGATGAACTAAAAGGTGAGTTTCCTCGATGCAATGGATTTGAACTCATGACCACCTTGTTGGTGTGCCAATGCTAGAGCCATTAAGTGAAAGGCCAAATGTACCTTTTAGTAACATAAACTCAAAGATATCTATCAATAAAGATATAAAATTTTAGGGTCCCAAATCCCATTTTTTTAGCATGGGTGGCAAAATGAGTTGCCATATAGTAGTTCTTCATTTGTTTTTTAGTAATTACAAAAAATCATTATTTGAGGCCAATTGACTAAATATATCATAGAAAAATACTTCAAAAATTATCACACAACATTAACATTACATTAACGAGTCTTGAGAGGGCATGGCTAGATTCTTTGCAATCTTAGATAGCCTCAAACAATGGCATTGTCTAAAAGAACAAATATATGCATCCTTCAATATCAAAACTTCAAGAACAATATAATTTAAGMCTTGTTGATATCTCAAGAAGTATAACTCTTTCCTTAGGACCAAGAAAACCAAAGGGTGAATAATATTATGCATCCTTTGAACTTCCCTACATGTGCAACTTATTTCAAGTCATTCCAATGAATATTCCAATTTTTCATTTCAATATCAATCTCTGTAGCTATATTGCATTTAAAAAGTGTATTAATTCATTTTATTTGATGGTATAGATTGACACTGCTACAAAGGATACTCTTAAACATTATATTTCAACTAATGAAATGAAAGTTACTCAAATAGCTTTATTTTTGTGAGTAATGAGGATAGAAAAAACATGTGTACTAGTAGTCATTTTGTACTCTTTTTTAACCTTGGAGCCCTCTGACTACCATTTTCTATACGATGAACAAATTGAATTGAAGTTTCATCCTCCTAATTGCCTGGATTAAAGCTCTTCGAATATGTGGAGATATCAAGTTGTTGTTCTAAGGTTGGATTTGGTTTTACTAGAGTACATATTTATCAAAGTGCAAGTATGTCAAGTGGTTGACCAAGCCAAAATTGCATTGACTTTAGTTCAAAATTGGWTCTGCCAAAATGAGGTCATAGATTTTAAGAACACAAAAATTTCAAAAAATCACCATGTCAAGAGAACCTTATTTCAAATCCATTCCAACAAATTCTACTCCAAAAATGCTAATATTTTTCTTGTTATTGAATTTTGAAGGGATTTTAGATTTTCCCTTTCAAAATTTATAAAAGAATATTGGTAATAGTATTGGTGAATCTAATTGTATGGATGGAATCTACAACTCCTAGTCTACAAGTTTCATTTGTATATCAATTCCAAAATATCCTTCCGAATAACACTTTATAATGATTTTTCTCAAATTGTCAATTTTGGAGATGAATCAGGACGTTGAGGGGTTAATATTTTAAAATGGAAATAAAACCTAGGAATATTCATTGTTTAATAAAATAGTCTCACCATTGGGATTGACAATTTTCAATTTTCTATCAAAGTTATTAGCAATCTAAGGTTTCTTTTCATCATGCGCCACCTTCCAATTTATAATACATTTTTGAAAATTAATGAAAGTGTAGTTATTAATTTCATTGTGTATTTTTTCTAAATAAGAACATGCAAGTACCAAATAAGAACTTATTAGTAAGAGAAATTTAGCTAACTTAGAGCATCCCCGCGCCTTGATTCAACAGACAAATACGGCCAGGGGGATTGAAGTGACTTTGTATTTGCCCAGACCCGGTGTTGTGATTGTCTCCCACTCCAACATGGGCTAGCAATACAGGGAACTGGATTTGCCCAAATTTAGAGGTGCCACCTCATGTGCAAGGACAAGACAAAAGCCTTTCCTATTCACAAGTGCCTCGAAACTTGAAATAAAAGACAAAAAATAATCATATCAAGTCGCAAATACCTTGGCTATAGTGTTGTGTAACCTAATCCATTGAAGATCAAGGCCAATGGACTCTTGTAGACTATTCAAGAGAGTGATGAGAGAAGTGCACTTTACAAAGATGTGAAGAGAGAGTTTAGGCTCTATCATAAAGGTGCAGACTGAAGAAAACATGAATTATTTCTTCATTCGAATTCGGTTACTAGTGGTATAAACAATATTTGATAAAGAAGAATATGGAGCAGTGCCTTCGTCACATTTGGCCGGACTTGGACACATTTTTTGTTTCGCCAACTTTGTTGTGGGGCAATTAAAATGGCCGGGCCTGGCCAAATACCTAGGCAGGACACAAAATCGTGCCATGAAATGGACCCCACAGGATAATGTTTGAGGGTAAAATTAAGAAAAGCCTCCTATATTGAGCTGTAACTAGGGTATATTCTCAACCTCCCCTAGCTAATTTGTCGTCTTTGATTGCAAATCTGAATTCATGAATTGCAAAAAAAAAGTTACGCTAAAAATAAAAGATTCTTGCGTTTTCCCTTGCGGTAAATCTAGCTTGCGGGGCCCATTTCATGGACCCATTTTATTGTTATGCAATATCCAGTTTGCGCCATATCTTGCCTTGTTGTGGGAATGCTCTTAGGTGAAGTTACTGCTATGAGAAGGGGGTCCAAAAGTTTTTTGTAGACTACCAATATCAAGTCATGATGGCAACTGATCCTTTTTTTTTTTTTTTGTGAAACACATGGACAATTTCCATTGAAAGGGGAAACAGTACAGCGAACCAGGAGCAAAGCCCCGGCTACCTTTTTACATTTTATGGCGATTGACTTTCAGCGTTCAAAGTGTCTACAAGCAATCCTGAAAATAAAAGCCTCAACTGCAAAAGCAATTCAGTTGAAAAACCAATCCAAAGTTAAAGAAAAAAGAAGCTCCATTTTTTTTTCCGGTAGAATATATAAAGTGCACTGAGACACCTTTCATATCCCATTGTCTTGTCCTCTGGTAAAAACACAAGGAACAGTAAGTTATATCCACTTCAAAATTCACTCTATATTTCCAGTGACACCATTTTTAGGTCAATGGGAGTACAGTAGAACCTCCCTAACTTAATCTTCTTTTTTTTTGGAAACCCGGGGTTTATTCCAAGAGAGACCAAGAAACAAACGGCGGAAAGCCGAGGGCAAGAACCCTGAAGACGGACCAAAATGACCACAAACAAACAAAACAAACAAACAAGCCGGGAATCACCTAAACTACATGAAAGTGCCACATGAAGGTTTCTTCAAGTGCCACGTGATGCTCCTGCCTTGTCTCTTGCCAAAGAAGGGAGTGCGCAGCCAAGCATTATTGAATCATCCTAACTTAATCCTCATTAACTCAATAAAGTTCTGTTATACGAGGATTATGCCCCTCCCTAATGCAATAACCTTTTTTTTTAATCTAATATGTCAGACCGGTCCTAGTCTTACTGAGTTAGGGAGGTTCTACTATATCCTAAGCCTTATCAAACGGACAAAATAACCTCACTATAATCAAGAGGATTCACAACAACCACACTATATTACCCTCTTATTTTAGGCCAGGGTAAACTGACCCCCTCGCTTGGCCACTTGGGAAAATGCTTAATTTTTTTATTTTCCATGCATGATAAAATTTGCAAGTTTTGAATTCATATTTGCAATCAAAGGCCCCAAATTAGCTAGGTGGGTATACAAGGTAAATTAATCAAGCCCAAATCAATTTCTTTTTACCTCTGGAATGACTTGGAGGGGCCAAGTGAGGGGCCATTTCACCCCTACCCTTATTCTCCTAGTCAATTAGATTATTTTGTCCCTCTCATAATTGCCTAGTACCATCATGATTAGCAATCAGAATATATTGGGGCCAACCCTAAGTGGGGCACATATTTTTCTAGAGGTCTGCCCTTGATCCACAAATCATACCTACGTGGGCATATGGTAATATGATTAAAATTGTAATTTTGTGAATTTTTTGAGTGTTTTGCCTTTAAATTACAAAATTGCTCATATAAAAAAATTATAAAAAAATTTATAAATAATCCATAATTGCTCTTCCATGTGTTTAATGGTATTTAAATGTTCACCAATAGAGCATAGGCACGTCACCCATTGTTGACATTCATGCTGTGATTAAGTAAAAAAATGAACAGAGCTGAATGAGTTTTTGGAGCTAACAATAGGATGACATAATTAGGTAGTGAACGAAAACGGGACGGCTTACCTTAGTATGAATGTATGTTACAGAGTTAAAATGTAAAAAATCAAGCTTCATTTTTATCTAAGTGAAAATGAAAATCTTAAAAGACCTAAGAAAAAGAAAGAGAAATATCCCATTTTTAAAGGACAAAGTATAACAAAAAAAAGTAGACTTCACATGCTACGTTTTTTGGTAACATAGCAATTTTGGGCAGCTCACTACGAATGGAGTTTTCATTATTTTTATTTGGAATTTTCACACAACATGTGTCCAAGGAGTAGCTTTAAAGCCCAACAATTTTCATATTATTCGACTACAATGCTAAAACATTATTGCATGATATGTGATTTTCTTTGAACTTTGGGCAACCCGGGCAGCCCAAAAAACTTCTTTAGAAATCACTTTTTGAAAAAATAAAATTTTGAAATTGGTTCTTTACAATTATATATAAGTGAAAATCTTTGAATCGTTCCATTTGGATTAGTGAGCTAAAAGTTATGAGGAGTTTTAGTTTGTGGGTAAGTACGGAGTCTCGAAAAATGGTCATGAGTTCAATGTTATATTGTGTCCTATGTATGTATATGTATATATATACCTTCTACCTTACCGTCGCATTCACTAAGCTTCATCCCAAAGTTTAGAACCTCGGGTTTGTCAACAGTTATCATGTGATTATCATTGTTTCATGGGTTCGCATGTTACTATACAATTTAGCGCATCATTTCGATGCATTTCCTTACAATTTATAGCACCGTAACAATGCAATACTTGCAATTGAAAGTAATACAACGAAACGATGCGATAAATCGTAAAGTAAATGCATCAAAATGATGCAATAAATTGAATATTAATGTGCAAACCCATGAAAGAACAATAACCACACGATAACTGTTGACAAATTGCAAGTTCTAAACTTTGTGATGTTATGTCGAAATGCAAAAATGAATGAAATTTCGTTTCATTTGTGTAAAAAGAAAAAAATGAAGAATGATTCAAATTCCTTTTCATTTGTGTGGAAAAAAATTTGAAAAATTGAAAAAGAAAAAATGAGCCAAGAAAAAGAAGAAATTAAGTCAATTTACCCAGTTCAAATAGAATTTCAGTACATCAATATACCCCCCTCACTGACAGGCTGACTAGCCTAAAGATTACACAACCCGAACTGCGGAGAGGATCTTCCTCGATCCATCACAAAGTAAATGCCCACGCCAGAATCTCCACCAGCAGTAGATACCCAGAAAAAGCGACTTTTTGCGCTCCCATATCTAGAACTTGAACTGCGCCTTGGTGACAGAGCAAGCTAACGTCGTCGTGGCAGGCTCGGCTTTGCGACCGACAACAGGGAAGGCAGTACTGTCCCGGTCGTCCCTTGCAACAGGAAGAAAGAAGGTGGTACTGTCCCGATCGTCCCGTGCGACACAGAGATTATAGGTGGGTACTGTCCTCTTGCGACAGGGAAACGGGAAGGGCCGTCGCAAGCCTTGACAAGTCTTCTCTTCAAAGTAGGTCCGTCCTGTTGTTGCCGTCCGTCTGTCTGTTTGGTTTGCCAAGGTACTCTGGGGTCTCTTCCGCCATCGCCAAATTCCCAGGATGCCTTGAAACCTTCTCGGCTTCTCTCTTACCTGAAGTGTGCGGTGGGAGTGCTCTTTGGCCTACAGCGTGTCCGCTCGGGCGCTGAGGCGAATTTTGGAGACCAAGGATCGAGGTATGTGCAATTGGTAGTTTGCCTTGGGATCGTCGGGGGAGGCGTTAATTTTCGAGGACTGTGCAATTGGACCTTCGGGAGGTTTCTTAGAGTCGAGGATTCTTCCACAGCGTGTTTGTAGTTCTATTGGAGGTTGTCGACCTGTATCTGTGCGATTTTCGTTGGCGGTGGTGGTATAGAAGGGGGAAGAGAGGTTGTGAGGTTYGTTTTTTTGCTACWGAGAAGTTCCTTCTTTTTGTTACGGAGAGGTGAGTGTTTTTKCTATGGAGAGTTTTGTGTTAYAATATTTGTGAACGTTTTAGGAGCGCGGTAGAGGGAATTGAGGTGCTGTTGCGGAAGTGGAGAGGTTTGGAGAGAGTGTTTACTGGACCGGTGTAGTTACGTAGARGAGGAAGTATCGTGTTCCTGATTAATCGATCATTAAGAGAATTGTTTTTGAAAAGTTTAGGACGCCRAGGCTGCGGAAGTGGAGGGCGTCGGGGTTAATTGCGGTGCTTGTACGGATTGTTGCTGACTCTGATTCTCTCTGTAAATTGTGCAGGTTAGTGTTTACTCTGTGGCGACGAATTTGCGTCTGCGGAGTGGTGATTTTGGTGAGTTACTTTGCATGTTGAATTACTTAGTGTTCGTCCTTGCTTTTGTGTCGTTTTGAGAAGGTTTTGACCTTGAAGCAAACGGGGTGTTGTGTGTGGACGATTACGCTTCGATGATGGTGTTACGGAAGTTTGTGTAACGAATGACTGTAACGAGTTGTCCTTTGTACGGCATATTTTTTTACTTTTTCCATGTGTCCGTCTTTACCGTTTCTGAGGCTTGTTTACCTGCTCGAAGAGTTGTTTTTACTGGTGAGTGAGGGAATGATGTTTTTGTGGGGTTTATACTTCGTTCCCACTTTTATCTTCTGGTTGCACATGATCGTCCTCTTKAAGTCTATTGACTATTTATGTAGGTTTTCATGGTTTCAATTTTAACCTGGTGTGTATGCGTAAATTTGTATTCTCAACGTAGACTTCCACTAGTCTGTTCTCATGTATTCCCGAAAAKAATGGTGCTCCGTATAGACACGGCTTACCGAGATTGTTATAAACGAAGTGTTCCTGTCTTGTTCTGGTGAAGACGGTGCGTCGRAGAGATTCGCTCAAGACCTTGGTTTGGATACTTTTTTATTTTTTGTTTAACAGTCGCTCAAATTCCCGTGTCTTTCGATTTATTTCTCCCGKGGAAGGCGTATGTTCAATTGTTCACGTTTTCTTTTCGCGGTGGCAAGAAAGATTGTTTCTGTACTTGTTGAGTCCCTTCACCAAAATTTTGATTTCCATTGCATTAGCGTTATGTATAGGTTTTCAAATTGCGATTGGKTTTTTGGTTGGTAAATRGAKGTTCGAAAGTAKCGTTGTTACTGTTTACTTCTTTTGATTTTTTTGATGCTTACTTGTACGGACTTGATTAGGTTWACGACATTCTTCCTGTTTTGTCTTGCTTGGTCGGGTRATTTGCCTTCAGATGTGAAGTTCAATAATAGGTAGTGTGTAATCTCTCTTAATTATGTTGATGTGTAGCTGTTTTGTTCTTCAGCTGCATTAGCTGATCTACTCGACACTGACATTCAGTACTCATGGAAACTTTTGTGGTCAATGTTTGGAACAGTAATTAAAGATGGGTCCGAAAGCATATGCGCTCAAGTGCAGTGGTAATGCCACTAAGGAGTCTTCGTGGATGGACCGAATGTGCCAGAAAATTGAGACTTACTGCGACCTGGGCGAGCCTGGGCGCGGACCCTCTCTGATTATTCAGGCATGCTAATATTTATGAACTTTATCTGTAAGCTAGCTGTTTTATTGGATCCGAGACATGCGGGACTATTCTGAGGGATGGACTTTCTTTCAAGCTTTTTGTTTACGGTTCTGATCACGTCAATTAGTGTTATTCTTCAAGTTTTGTCATGGTGACGCTAGTTGTAAGGCAGGTAGAGTGAGCATAACGTGCGCCAAGTTAGGGTTTCCTTGCTGTTCGTRAACTGTTTGGAAATTCCTGGTGTTCATCTTACAGAGCTTTTCCACCCTTTGAGCTGAAAATGACCCTTCGTTTGGCCTAGGTTTATAYCTACTTGCTCGCTGTGTGGTCCCCTTCTCACGCACRTTGTTTGGTCTGATGTGTACATGACAGGAAATTGAGGCGCAATTCAACACYTTTGGGACTGGGTTGCGCAAATTTGCTAATGAGGCCAATGATTTCGTGCAAGATCTGCTGAATGTCCCCATCGTTCCGAATGAGGGAATCGGAGAGAAAGTCGTGGACCTGCCAAAACAACGTGATATCAAAGTAGTGCATGGCGAGCAGCAGGTTGCTAAGCAGCCAGCCAAGCAGGCAACAGCCGCTGCTCCCATGAACTTTTTTGATGAGGCTTGTATGAAGATGAGCAAGAAAGGTAGTTTTASTATAGATATACACTTCAGAATAGTCTACTGTGTGCCCCCATCTACTTGAAAAATTCTTTGCTGGTTGTCTGGTAGGCGTCTCTTTGCACATTCGGCTGTCGTAATAGAGGTAMAAGTYTAAGAGCTGTAGTAGAGATKATCTTCTGGACCCTTCGCATCGYTATCTTGGGTACCTCAGGTAGTCGAGATGAAATTGCACACTTGATTCCTTTGCTAAACTTTGTGCAGTTGGTCACATTACGAGTGGTTGGATGCTTTCAGGTGAGTCAAAGGAGGATCTTGATGCAGCTWTAAGTAACCGCAGAACATTGAAGGTTGAATCTCTTGAGAACGGTGACAAGTTTCCTTTTGCCGAAGTTGCATGGGATTGGCCTCAGCAACCGTACAATCAATCGGTCGAAGCTCATGCCCAGCCACAACAACCGTTCAATCAGTCGGTTGAAGCTCATTCTCAGCCACAGCAACCATTCAATGAGTCGGTCGAAGCTCATACCCAGCCACAGCAGTACCAAGAATTGGGGCAAACCAGCTGTGCGTCCTTGGATTTTTCTGATTCTCTAATGGATTCATTTTTCAAGGTTATTTTCTGAACTCGTGTGTTCATATAGAACTTGCATTGAATATGGAGTATCTAGGGTTTAATGCGGCTCCCGGAGGATGTATCGTCGATCGTTGTTCGCGCGACGGCCTTGGCTGTCAATAGCACCGTTGATTTCACTGTTTTGCTGACAATCAATCTCAAAACAAACAAACAATTCTTGTGGGGAATTGATTTGTAGTGATGTGGATTCTCTTCTAGGGATCTGTTTTATTCTTCGATGTGGATGCTTCTGAAAACAGTTCTTGAAGGGACTTCTTTGGTAACCTGGTTGCATTATGGAGCGTCAGTTGCGCATGATGGATTTCTTGAAGAGGATCTGATTTCTTTTGGTTCCTACTATGCAGGAAGAGACAGTAGCAGACATTGGCGAGGACGTGAAGAATTCAAATGAGATGGTGGAAGGAGAGGATCATTCCTTATTGACCTGGTCGTCAACAGATGATGCAAAGGAATCTCGGAGAGAAGCARCTTCTGATTCATCTCTTTTGGATGGTTGGGAGGGGGATGATATTGTTATCGACGAGGAGGTCGAGGASGAGGACGAGCTGGAAGATTGGGAAATTGTGTGATTGGAATTTCCTTAATGTTTATACTCGAGAGGGTCCAGTGATTTGCAAGGGTAAGTGGCTCATTTGCCCAGCTATTTACCACTTGCAATGAATAGCTGTCACAGTCCGGTTCCTCTTGTTTTGTAATGTGTAGATTCTCCACCCCTTTGCTCTTCTCCACCCTCGCCGAGTGCTATAGATAAGTTACGCTTTTGTAGGAGTAGAGCAGCCGTGTGGTCGACGCAGCCTCAGCCCAGGATCCAATATCGAAGTAAATATTTGATAACTTCACAGGGGGTCAGGAATATCTGGACTCCTTGTCTAAATAATTGACCTATACATAAAAGGGACTTGGGCTTTCCCACAACTTTGCTCATTTTGACTATTAAGTTACTTGGTACTAAACTTCGGTCAATAAGGTCTTCTTGTCGTGGTCAGTAAGATACAGTTTTCTTGTATGCTCAAGGTTAGGTTGAGGAAGTATGTACTTAGCTCTCGCTCCTGATTTTGGACGGGGAAAATTGACAAAAGGGAGTGCCCCGTGCAGTTTTCCGTTTCTGTGKCCTTCCTWGGATCATATCTCTTTTGGCACCTRGCATGGAAATAACATTTAGTACCAACTTGTTGAGTGCTTTTCGTCTTTTCTTGGAGAGATGTTTGCTGTTGACGACAACTGGGTGCATTGACTGTRATGAAATGAACAAGCGTAGCTAGTTCAGCATGAATGTCGAAGAGTTTCCAACTCTGTTTTCCATCTCTGCAAGAGACGTGGGAACAGGTCGGTGTCCTTATGAAATTTCGAAAGCCAAGGTGCATCTTTTGCCTTTCCAGAAAGTCCTAGCTTGTTTTGTTCCCTTTGGTCAGCAATTTGCTCTCTTCTAGACCTCGTCGGTACTGTAGATATTGAATCCTCTTCAGAGCGCGAGTGGTCTTCTACAAAAGCGAAGTCAAAGCTTGTTGCGTTTCGTGCTACTCTTTAGTGTTTCAGGAAGTCAATTCCTGATATGCCCTTTAGTAAAGACCAAAACTCCGAATGTGGATAACCTAGGAAAGTCGTCCATTGCATGTCGGGAATCTACGAAGTTCCTAAAATTTTAGGGCCCTGTTTGGAGATTSTTTAGTTGTTTATCGGGAATCAAGCAAGTTGGGGAGGCTTTCATTTTATATTAAAAATTTCTCTTTGTTTTAGGTAATTCTACCTTGAATTTTGCAGAGCTTGCAGTTACTTATATCTAATACGTAGATCCAGTGCTTAGCACACTCATGCATGCCACAGTTTAGTATCTATTGAATTCCAATTTGTTTTTTGATGCTCAYAGAGATTACGTTACTGTAATTCCAATTACAGCGACGGATCCTCTCCTTTTGTCCATTTCTGAAAAAAAATGATTCTATTTCTAGAAAAGGAGACTCGAAGTAGATGCCGGAGACTGGAGTGTGCCAGAGGTTGACTTCCAGGGTCTTTATACTCTTTACCTTACAGATAGAATACTGATGATGGTGAACTGAAACGAGTCAAAAAGTCTTCTGGAAGCTGTGCATTCGAGAGTGCCACTTGTCTTCTTTTAAAAAGGGAGCTTTGCTTTTGGGGCTTCCACTTGGCAGCAGTCGGACGCTTTCAATGTTAAACTACTTTGTGTCAAACATACCGTACTGGCTGGATGAGATAGGCACTGTAAAACTTTAATTACTCTTAGACGTTGTGAGGATGTTGGGTGGACAAAGAAGATCAATGGCACACAACGTTTACAGTGTTTCTTGGCTGTGTTGTTGTGAGGTTGCTTTTACAAGAATGCTTAACATTGTTCACTGTCGAGGCAGGGGTCCGGCCTATAAAAATTCAAATGCACTTGTTGGAAGTCAAAGTACTGTAGATGATCTTCCCTTACCACACACAATTTCGAGGATGAATAGGTGTACTTTTGTCCTACACAAAAGGATTCTTTGTCATTCATTGGACACAAAATGTTTGCTTCAATGTTTATGGGTGTGTACCATTAAATGTGCCATGTCTTTCTTTGTCATCCATTCGATACAAAATGTTTGCCTAATGTTTAGGCTACGGTGAACTAGCCCCCTCGCTCAACCACTCCAAGTCATTCCTATTTTTGTTGTGACTAAAATAAAAAGCCTCCTATTGGGGGCTTGATTAATGTAGCTTGTACACCTCTACTAGCTAATTTGAGGCCTCTAATTGCAAATATGAATATAGAATTTGCAAATTCTATTATGCATGGAAAATTTAAAAATCAAAGTATTCTCCAATGGCCGAGCAAGGGATTTGATTCACCCGAGCCAACATTCTTGGATTAAGGTGTGCAGCATTAAATGTGCCACTCACCCTAAACTACCATCTTCAATTTGTGTACATTTCCAAAATCAATTATGTACCAATGTGGAGGAAAGTGTTTTCGAGCCAAACTTTGTTCTTTCATAACCTTTGCATACGGAATCCAAATGTCACGTTTTTTAGTGTGATGGAACCTCCCTTCAAGTGCCAACAAGAAAATATGAAATTTGACTAGTCTAATATTAGTGACTAGGTAAAAAAACAAAAAAGTGGCGGTTTTGGGGGACCCATCTTAAATGGCTCCTTTGCTAATCCGATCCTTGAATTGGCCAATAAATCATTCCCAAGTATTTAACCCCTAAAGGACCAACATGCGTTTTTTGGCTATATAAAAATTTTCGGCAAGTACGTCTAGCTGAAGATTTCCATACTTTTGGCCCAAATTTTAATAGAAGGTGGGAACGAGGAGTATCTTTCATATGCACTAAATTTCATGATATTTGGAAAATATGAGTAAGAAGTTATGACCTAATATGTTACTTTTTTCCTCAGGTGGGTAGTTCGGGCAAATTAGAAAAAATTACTTTTTTCATAAACAAAAATTTAAAATTGGTTATCTAAATTTGTATGTACATGGAAAGCTTTGAATCATTGCAATGTGATCAATGAGTCAAAAGTTATGAGGTTTTTTGTTTGCGGGTAGTTATCGATTGTCTACTGCAAAATAAATTTTAAAGTCCTTTTTCTTAGGCAATTTTCAATATTTTTGGAAATCATAGGATGTAGATTGATTATCACAAAATTTCAATCATTGGGATTGACATTTTTCAATTCCATAATTAAATTCTTACCAATTTAATATTTTGAATCATTTTCTACTATAGTGTACTTACTATTTTTTTCCTATATGTTGTACAATTCTAAATGATCTGAAATTTTTAAAGCATGTGGCCAGCTTGTCTAGGAAAAAGAAACCAAAGAAGCACCTCCATTTTGAACATTTTTTCATAGAAAAGTGAACTTGTGAAGTGCAGCTGTCTTGTTTTTTGCAAGGCCAAAAAATGATCTCATAGAATTTGAATGTTTATATTTGCAATCCATGCGGTGGAAATTTCTGAAATTTTTACCACATGTTTACAAGTCATCATACTACAAGATTTTACGGTTACATGAGTCAAGAACAAGTTTTTTTTCAAGAATTTACTACTTGTACTAAAAATGGCAGTTTGGGAGCATTTTTGGTGAAAACAAAGTCACATAACTTTAGGGGTACAATACCTTCCTAGCATGGAGAGAAACATTGACTATTTATATAATGCATTAGGAAAATTTTCAGCCCTCCAAGAGACTACGAGTTTTGCACTCCGGCGGTGCAATTACAGAAAAAAATAAAAATAAAAATTTATTTTTTATTTTTCAAAATTTGGAATTTGACGTGGCACTACTAGTGCCACATCAGCGCCACATCAGATTGACTATTTTTTTACTGTTTTTTTCCAAATAAATATATTTTTCAAAAAAAATATATTTTTCAAAAAAAATATATTCTTTTATTTTTCTTTATTAGCACTGCGGAGGGGCCAGAAATGAAGTCTTAACAGCCCTCTGCAGGGCTGAAAATTTTCCTAATGAGTTTTTGACATTTCAAATCCAATTTGTAAACAAAATGAGTCAACTGAATGATATTTTTTTTTACCGATGTATTTGTCTGCTAGTTGTGAAGCACTTTGTAGTTTGAATTTTTTCATTTGAGTAGGTTTAGAAATCACATTTGACCTCCAAATGTATTTTTAGGAAAATTTCAGCATCCATTTTCAACTTAAAAACATTATATTCTTGCAATCTATGTGGCCAAATGACTCCAAATTTGATTCACCTCATCTACAACATGTACACTACAAGATTGTATGGTTGAGATTTCTATACCTTAGTGAAATTTAGACCTACAACAACTTAAAAGCAATGATGTTTTTAGACATGAAAACACCTTGGACCTTTAGAGATTAGTTTTGGGTCTTTGGTTGCAACTATGAATTCAAAATTTGCTAATTTTATCATATGTAGAAAATTAAAAAATTTAGAGTAATCCATGGGTTAATCCAACCTCACGGGCTCACTTTGTAGGCTAAAGGCATCAATTTCAGAGGATGAAGATGGACATGTCTCCCAAAACAAGTATCAATCACCATATAGGCATCAACTTCAGAGGGTAACAACAAAGAAAGTAATAGAGACGGTTTATTTTGGGAGCTATCGGTCGGAACTTTCCAAATTTGAGCCAATAGGATTACTCCATTTCTCCAAATCCAAACCAAAGGGCCTAATACTTGGGGCCCGAGTACTATATTAACTCATACTACGTGTCGCCTTAGGTGGTATAGTCTTTAGAGCTATCTTTTGAGTGGATAGTGAGGGACTCGTGCATTTCAATTAATGCACCCCCCTCCATTTATTCAAAAGACCCCATTAAATTTTTTCCAAATGATTTATTAGCCTCCCTCCCCCTCATCTTATAATATGAGTTGTTTGGATTTGAGTTGCAAACAATATGGGATATGTTCATATCTCATATCCAATATCTTTATTGTACCAAATCTGTATGAGTATCCCATATATTGTATGCCATATATGTACAATATCTATATTTTTGATTTGATGTCTTTCATTTTTTTCTTTATGGGGGGTCAATTCTCAAGAATAGTAAGTTTGCATCTTTTGAGTGGATAGTTTCAGTGCCAAACCTTTCGACCCCAAGGGAGCAATCAGAACGAGGTCTTGGGTGGCCTAAACTCCCATTGAGGGGTGGATTGGACTCTTCCATTGGGTTGAAAAAATCTCTACCATCATTTTTTTTAAATTCATTTTTATTTTTTTAATGAATCTCCTTCATTGTGCTTCTTGCCTGTCTTCATTATGTGCCGAAGCAGCTCACACAAGCTCATACATCTTGGTATCTTATGTTTAGGTGGTTGTAATTCCATTGTTTTTGCTTGGTGGACTGGCAATGCAAGCATTATTAAATTATCTGGACGAATTAATAATTAAAAATAATCAAAATTTTAAATAATAATAACTTCATAATTTAAATCGTTTAAAAAAAAAATTAACTTCAAGTAGTTAAATGAAAAAAATAATTTTGTTTAACTATTTGAAATAAATATAATTGCCTGCGTGCTAAAAATTATCATTAGTGGATAGTTCATAATTCTCTATTTTATTGTTGACTTTTGAAAGGAAGTTCCTGCACACAAAAGAATGTGGTATTTGGCCACCATAGTATATTTCTATGTTCTGAAATAGTTTAGGCAAATTAAGGTAGTCTACTTTTCAAACAACCATTTAAGATCTTATTGCCATTTTGAAGAAGTTGAACTTCTTTAAACAATTTCCATTAAATTGTAGGAGAAATAAAATTGAATTTGACATTTGATGCAAGTCGTTTTATATTTTTTGAAAATCATTTTTGGAAGCGGCACATCAATTTGTTTTGGAAGAATCCTCTTTCTCCCTTTTAAACATCTAGAAGCAAAGCTTGAGAAGCAAAGTCATTTGAATGTATAGCTTCTTGCATATGCTTCAACTTAAAATTGAAAACAAACTTCAAAGCAAGGCAGAATATTAGTGATAATAAAACATTATGCCTTTGAGTAGTCGCCATGGTTCAGAAGTAGGAGAATAGGGAACGTGTTTCAGTGTACATTGACCAAACAAATAACCAAATATAAAAAAATATATATAAGGTAGGAGCACCCAATGGCGTCAGTTTCTACATATGGTAGTCATTTTAGAACTTATGTGTAGGTAGACCATAGATAGCTTATTTTATTTGACCTAAATGATAAGCAATCTATAGTCTTCCTACATTAATGTTCTAAAATCAATGCCTCACATAGAATCTCACACCATCTGGAACGCCAATAGATCCTCCTACCTCATTAAGATATGAAGTCTACTTTCATTCAAATATGATTTTGAAAAAAATAAAAGGCGCAGTCTGCGATAAATTTAGAAAAAAAAGGAAAAGGTTCCCCAAAAGATAAATAAACTCACTTTTCCATTTTTGAAAAAGAAAAATTTATAGAAGAAGAAAAAATCATCGAATTAAAATAAATAGAAAGAAAAAGGAAAATAAAATAAAATAAATGCGTTGTTTTCCTGTAAATAGAAAAAGAAAAAAAAGGTAAACATGCATGATTTTTTGAATTGAGCATTGAGAAAATCCAAGAACACATGAATTAGAAATTGGGTCCAAAATCCAACCCAAGGGCTTTACATTAATTCTAAAAGGATGCAGTGGTCCTTGTAGAAATCATCTTTTCTAGAACCGTAGAAATAATTGCTATTAAGAAAACCAAAAGAACTCATTTGAAGTCAAAGTATTGTACATTGAATAGGGTTATTAAGGAGACCAAACAATTAAAGGGACTCGTTGTTGAAAATTGTAAATGTTTAACCCATAAAGGACCATTTGTCCGTTCAACGGACAAGGTAGATTTTGGGCATGTACCTACCGTCTCAATTTTTGTCCTAATTTTTTGAATCTTTTTTTAAAGATAGAAAAACTAATTAGCTTTATCAACACAAGGGAGAGGGGAGGGGGAGAGGGGGCAACAAAAAAAAGTTTCAAAAATTTGAATTAAATTTTTTTTTCCTCATAGATTATATTTTTGTCTATATGGAAAGCATTGATTCATTCCATTTGGATTTGTTATGAGAAAGTTATGGACAATCTTGTTTTGGGGGCAATTGGAGCATCTTCTTGAAAAAATAACGTGTAGGAATCGTTTCTGAATGCAATTTTTACAATTTTAAGAAAAAAATCTCCACATGGTTTAGTTTGAATGCCAGAACAATCCCACCATTGGAATTAGTGCATCTTAATTCCACCTTGGAGATATTAATAAATTAGATTTTTCTTTGATCTTGTACCTACTTCTACTTAACAATTTTTTAAAGAATAAAAATTTAGTTTTTTTGAATTTTTTCCCTCCCTAGATTCTCAACACAATTTTCCACCATAAAGATTTAAAGCTTAAAACTCTATAGTGTAAAAATAAAAATTAAGAAGGTTCAAAGTTAAATAATCTAGTCCAACAATGTGTTGCAAATCTTGTTTTTTCCAGTTTAAACGGAGACATCTTGCAATTTGTAGCTCCAAAAGTTCTGAAATTTTTTCCACACATCTCCATACTAGTTAGGTGTAAGATCCTAGGGTTAGATGTGCAAAAAAAACAATTTCCAATTTCTTTTACTCTTAGCTATAGGAATGGTAGTTTTGAATGTTTTTTGACAGAAAAAAAGGCCTCGATCCTTTAGGGGTTAAAACATGATGTATATTCCTAGTACACATTAGAAACTTCGATCTACAACAAAAGTAAATATTTTTATAGTGTGAAATGTCGATTAATTAGTATGGGTCCCCTTTATACCCCCCTATTTAGTGTAGAAGATCTCCTCTTCCCACCTCTAATTCCAACAATGAATAGTTGAATTTATGTCCTATACAAGAGAATGCCTTATCATTCATCGGACACTAAATGTCCGCAACGTCTTTCCTGAGTTAACTACACTGAATAGGGGTATTAAGGGGACCAAAGTATTAAGGGGACCAAATTATTAAGGGGACTTACTGTAAAAAACTGTAGATGTTGAAACATGATGTACAACCTCTAGACACTTCAATAATTGTTCATGTACAGCAAAACTAGATATTTATATAGTGCGGGATGATGTTTAATTAGTGCGGGTCCCCTTAATACCCCTATTCAGTATAGGACCGGATGGAAAAAATGGGGCCATATTATGGGCAGGAATTGAAGGCAAATCCGGCCGGCCTTCCACCTGGCCTAATATGAACCCGGACTAAAGCTTAGAGCATTTCCACCCATCCTGGCCTTTTGCAGGCAGTTGGGGAGGATCTCTGTGCAGGCCGGTTGCCCTCAAGGCCGGAGCGCCTCGCTCATGACCTGGCCTAAAGGCCGGCCTTCCTCTGAATTTCATGGAGGATTTCAAGGGAGGGCTTCAAGTAGTGCATTTGATTGGGTGCTTTAGTGGGAGGATTTATAGCATTTTGTCTCACTATGTTTTACAGTTGGTGCTTGTGAGAGACATCACAGGCTCGCAGTTCTGGGGGGCTCTGGATGAAGCGTTGCGGCCACGTCTCCGGGCAGCTAACTCTGGTGCAGCAGGGGACCAGGCACTAGCCGAATTGGCAACGGTGTTTCAAACGCGTCCTCTCAACAACGGCACGGCCATTACATTGAACTGGGTTCACCCCTCCACCCTTCAGGTAATGGGGTCGCGTAATGGAACCACAAGTACTTTACATTTCTGAATTGTGAACTGATTTAGAGTCTCCGGCACTCTGATTTGAGCTTTGTGACCTTGTCAACAGATTTTACTGTTGGCAACTGACTGCCTGTTGTGAAATCCTCTAGATTGATTTTTATCATTATTAAATTCCTAGTGATAATCCTAAGTGGAGAACCGGGTTTTCGTTGTTGTCTCCAGGTGGGTGTGGCATCGAATCCATCTGCAACGGCGACATTGGCAGCTTCCATTGATAACAGGGCGTTGGTGTCTTCCATATTTGACATATATGTTGGGGATCAACCAATATCAGCAGGTGCAAAGTCACAATTTGCTGCTGGCCTTGCGCGGTTTGTGTGAAGCTGGCTATCATCAGTCAGGTGTGGTTATCTCTGAAGTTCACAGCTCAGCTGAGTCATTGACACCTGTGCACCCATCTCATGTTTAGTAAAATCCAGACCCTTCTCTATTCCTTGCAATCAAACTATCCTCGAAAAAGTGATCCACATGAGTTGATTGAATCGATTGGCAGTGGACACAAGTTTGGAGCTAGAGGGAAAGGTATTTGTGCTTTGAGCTTATTGTTTAAATGATTATAATAGTCAAACAAGAAAATCTTTTAATTTGTAGAGGCCATATTTGAGACATTGGTGCGCTTAGGGGTTGGGGTTAACATCCTTGACACAACTAGGAACTCCTTGAGGAGGTGCCTCGTGTTTTTCTTGTTTAATATTTTACTTTTCTGTTTTTTTTTCCAAATGCCCATTGCTAAAGCTTTTGGAGCCTCATCAAGCGATATTGGTCTGGAAATCCTGCAATGCGGTGTACAATATGGTAGAACCAACCATTATCAACCACTTAAGCATTTTGTGCATAAATTGGAGTAGTAGAAGGCAATGTGATCTTTCTACCATGTAGAAAGATAGAAGTCATGGGGATTGCAAATGTTTTGGTAATTTTTTGCGTTAATTGAAATTACTATGAGTTTTGGAAGTCAAAAGTTGATCTAGACCCATTCCTAATACATAGTCTTTCATAATTGTTCATTCAAAGACTATTTTGGCTTGTATAACCAAATATATATGACATTGATGGTTGGAAGATGGTCGAAAACCAAGACTTGATGGTTAGAAATCAGTCATAGTCTCTATTCAATTTCCTAGTAATGCTTGGTTGGTGATGGGTGTTTCTACCATATGTTTTAGATGCTATATATGGTATGTTAACAATATGGTATATGAGTGAATATGTCACATTTTGTACAAATTTTTTCAAATGATATCACTTTTACTCTTAAGATTGCCTTGAAATGAAATATTTCAATTAACGTTCTTGCTCACATATAGTGTTGCTAATGATATAGTTATCATTGGATGGAGATGGATGAAGAATCAAGAATGGATGGTGGGTTTGTATCATTATATAGCACATCTAACATGTGCTCTTAAATTTTATGTCAACTTTAATCATGTTTTGGTTAATGTAATTTGTTTTAATTACAAAAATATCACCTTCAAGAATCTAAACTGTTTTTTACATTGCTTTAGCTGAAATAGACATGTTCCAAATATCCCTGGGTTTTTTTTAAAGGAATTTAGTTCACATTGTATGGAGCAAATGAATTTAAACTAAAGAGTAATGAAAAAATTTAGAAATGATTTTTTCAATTTTGAAAAAGAACTCTCAAAAATGAAAAGATGATGATTTTGTTGCAATGTAAAACATGTAGCTACACTTCATGAGCACCAACTTGTTTTTTTAAAAAGGGACATATTCAAACTTCCTAAGGTAGCTTTTGTTGATACAAATCTTCTTCCCGTCAATCAAGAGCCAAAAATCAATGCCTCAAAAGACCATAATATTATCAACAATGGCAACAAGGTG
This sequence comes from Pleurozium schreberi, assembly GCA_006891605.1. Lineage (NCBI taxonomy): Eukaryota > Viridiplantae > Streptophyta > Bryopsida > Hypnales > Hylocomiaceae > Pleurozium > Pleurozium schreberi. The sequence continues at coordinate 15,698 of VACF01000832.1, read as the reverse complement.
TCTTTGGGATTCATGTAAAGATATCTAATTCATTTGCTAATATAAAGAAAATAGTCTGTGAAGAATGCCCTTGCAACTTGTATTTTCATTATTGTATAGTACATGGTCTTCTTTATTGTAGATGTGCCCTTTTCAATGAAGATGTTTGTCTCATATACTACATGAATTGCATTTTTTCAATAGTTGTCCCCAATTTATTTATACTTTCAACCTTTGACAATACAATATCGTGCTACTACCATTCTAATAACCCTTTGAAGCCTAGATGTCCACCTTTTGGATAGGCAAGTGAATAACATGAATTTCTCAACAGTACTTAAGACTTGTCTTTCTATGGTTCAGTTTGAAGTCCACTTTCCCTTTCTAGCATCTTATGCCAAAAAACATATTTCATTTCGAGCGTTCTAGCTCTTGAAGTACGCAAAATACGAAGAGAATTTCACAGAATCTTCTTATTTATTTGCAATTTTGTATATTCCCTCCATTCCATAACACTAGTTTTTCTTTTCATAAGAAAAATACTAAAGACTTAGCAATTTTTTTTTTAATGTATTTTACGATCAAATAATTATAAAGTGAATGTGAAAAATATCCTCTCTCAAGTGCAAAACAAGTGGATGCGGATATTTACTGCAATTGGGGAAAAATAAAAAAATTCAGAGGTTGCAATAGATATGAAGTGCCATTACATAAATAGGAATAGGCTTAATAAAGAAGGAAGACTCCATATGCAACTACCTCGCTCCATGTAGAAAGCAAGGGTGGATGGGTGAACGGCTGCTTTTTTCATTTTTTTAAAACGGATGAAAAGGCAAAAATTTATAGGGGGACACTACTACAATGGCGACTTCAAGGCCAAATTCAGAGTTCTTAGTTGGCAATTATATTCATTTTGAAGGGGCCAGAATTGGCGATACTTTTTCTTCTTTTATGGTCATGGTGGCGAGGCCTGGTTTGGGGTGAATGGCAGTTTTGGTGACCTGAAGCCTCGACGTAATTGCCTTCTGGTGAAGTTTACAAGTGCGGGAGGTGGACGTAGCGACTGTGCAGAAGCAATTTCCAAGACACTCTTTGAACTAAAATTGGCAAACTTCTTCCGTAATTCTAAAAGAAAGATTAGCAAAACCTGGACCTGCACCTATCCAAAACCTCCTCTAATGCCATAGTAAGAAATTGGCAAAAGGAATTGAACACAATATAAAGCACTTGCAACAATATTCAAAAGAGAGCTTCTAAATGTCTTTAGAAATCCATGACCTCCACCCACACCCACTTCCCTCCAATGCTAAAGTTAGTAAGTCACTCAAACAATTCTGCAACACAAATAAAGGTGCCTACATACTATACTTCAGCATATTGCAAGCAAGTTTAGAAACATGGTCCCCTTTTTTTGAACTTTTTCTTAAGGTCATTTTGCCAACCCGGGCAGCCTAGTGCAAACTGGCACCAGGCAACCAAAAAAAAAAGCCCTGGATGGATGTGAATAGCTTTGCACAAGAGCGGCTTCGAATTCAATAGATTCAATAAAAAATTTGATGTCTATTGGACTTTGACTCATACCAACTTAATTCAAATTGCTGTAAAATGTGCAAATTTAAAATAAAATAAAAATAATAAATTGGATAATAAAACAAACTTCTTGTTTTTCATTTCATTAGGTAACTTTTGAAGAAATTATCTTTAATCCTAAAATCTAGTTTAAGGTCTAAAGTAAAGCTAATAAGTAATTTGGAACAATTGAAAAAAACATAAGGACCAAGTATTGTAGGACAAAAGGAGTATAGATTATTATGAATTTAGTAGGTGGGTTCTTTAGGATGGGTTAATAGATTTGAGCGTTCCCATGACTTTATTGTTGCTCTGGAAGGAGAGTCGTCTCGGAAGATAACCGTAGACTTTTCTCGAAGCTTCGTGACGAGTGCTTGCTTAGAAATGCTCGCTCGTATTAAGAGCCAATATCTTTCTACTGCTGAATCTGATGAGTGCTCTGGGTCGATTGTAGGGCTGAAGATTAAGCTGAGGCCCGGAGCAGCGAAGGCAAGCAAAGGGAGTCAACCAGAAGATAGTGGGGAAGACGTGGRAGCCGACTCAGGAGATGATTCAGGATTGAACGATGGGATGCTGAAAAGGAAGCGGGAATCGCCACCAGCAACGAACACTCCCAATAAGAGACCGGCAAGGGAGGAATCCCCAGTTCCCTTTGGAGCTAATGGGGAGCCCGTGGAAGTAGTACCGGGAAAGAGTGAACGCGTTGCTGGTGACCTTCATGTTGTCAAACAGCGTGTAGGACAAATTCACAGCTCAGTCGGAGCTATCTTACAAGCAGAACAAGCTGTGCTAGCGGGCTTCGACAGGGACTATGAGGAAGTAAAGAAGGGCACTCCAAGTTTAGAAAACCTATCACATGGACAGCTACTAGTGAATTCTGTAATAGCTTCCGATCAAGCTGGGGCTTTTATACCAGGCAGGAGAGCAGGTGCAGATCCTGCGGGGTTTGGTGGACAGTCACATTTGATGTCCATGCAGGCCTCGTTGCCGTCTGGTACACCAGGTTCCAGGACAACTGATAGTGCAACTGAACAACATACCATTCCTAGYCATGCCGGTAAGATGCTCTCCACAACGGCGCACTCCTTGATTCACTGTCCTCAKGAGTCGACACCTAAAGTTTCCAAAGTTCATAGGTTRAGCTTCATGAGCTTATGCGTATGGGTTTAGAAAGTAAATATCTATTTTAAGGATACAGAGAGTCCTCACRTATGAGAGATATCCCATTAAGTAGTGTTGGTAGAATATATGCATTTCACTGGCCTGTGAGCGTTATTTGAGAGAGCCATCCACCTTTCGTAAGGCAATGGAGTTCTTGTTTGTCGAGATTGAAAGAAGTCAACGCTTCCGAAGAATAATTTTGACTCCTATCTGGCAGGTTGGTTTTCATGGACAAAAATACACACTTTGGAGAAACGAGGTCTGCCTGAGTTTTTTAATGGGAGAACGCCTGGCAAGACTCCAAAACAGTATATGGAGTACAGGAACATTATCCTGAATAAATATCGAGAAAATGTCAAGAAAATTATCTCTATTGCCGACGTGCAAGAGCTACTCGTTGGCTTGGACGATAAAACCATATCTCGAATACTAGATTTTTTTGATCATTGGGGTCTTATCAACTACCAGGCCCCTGCTGAATTTCGGCCACTGTGGCAAAGCCCAGTTCAATCGCTAGATTCCGATGTGGCAGGCTTGTTACGGGCATTGCCTCTAAAGGGCTCTAGTTTGTACGAGTTTGATAACATACGAGCTCCTGTTTCCAAGCAAGGTCAYTTAAATTCAAAATCAGCCGATGTAGCTATTTCAGAGTTGCTGGCCCTTCCAGAAGGACCAGAAGTGGAGTATCACTGCAATTCGTGTGCTGCTGATTGTAGCAAACAGCGCTATCATTGTCAGAAGCAGGTTAGTTTTTTTCAAGTGAATCTCTGATGATATTTATCAATATTTATATCAGTGCAGAGTGGTGGGCGTGGTTTCTCGTCTGCTAAACCTCAGTTTTGAGGTATCATTATTTTCAAAAAAATTCTTCCATGAATGCCTGATCTTTATCGGCTGTTGGTTGCTGGCAGGCAGATTTYGATGTGTGTTGTGATTGTTACAACGACGGGAAGTTTGGGCCTGACAACGTTTCAACGGATTTCATGAGGATGGATTCGACTGATGAAGAGAATGGGAATGGTGTCGGTTGGACAGATCAAGAGACGCTTTTGTTACTGGAGGCTTTAGAGATGTTCGGAGACAATTGGAATGAAATTTCTGAGCATGTKGCTACAAAGTCAAAGGCGCAGTGTATCTTGCATTTCATACGCCTTCCTGTTGAGGATCCGTTCTTAGAAGATATGGAGACTCCCGGGACTACTTTGACTGTTCCAGCTCCACCGCTTATCTCACAAACAGAAAACACAATGCAAAGTGAACAGTCTGGGGAGGGAAAAGTTGAAAGTAATCCCCATGCACCGGGTACTGAACCTGGTGTAGAAGTTTCAAGGGATCTACAGGCACCTCCTTCCAGCTTTGTAGCTTTTGCTGATGCTCCCAACCCAGTCATGGCTCAGGTAATATTCAGAGCTGTTCGTGTTCGTGTTGACATGCCCAGCCTGTGCTGACTGTTAGCGGTTTGCATTATGAATTGTACAGATCTATTACGAGACTGCAGGGTTCTGTATTCAAGCCTAGGAGATAGTAATCAGTGTATGTAGGAAGTTGGTTATATCGGACGTATTTCTTAAAACACGASTGTCTGCCTACACTTKTTGTATCCTCCTCTTTCCAATCTMYTATGTTCCTAAATGTACCTTTTGAAAGGGTAGATGCGTTTATTTTGATACCTTCATGCTTTGCACWTTCARAGTGCTRGCAAGGGTTCAATSCTGCTAACTTGTTTGRTAAAGCGATCGTCACTGAGGRTTTTCTTCCATGAAWTATCTATTTCGTATATGCCARAAGTTTAATGCGGGTTGTATWCACTTTGGATGCTGTGCTTCCAGCTGCGGATTTTCCTAGAATGAATTCTGTTTCCCTGACAACCAGTTATTTCCTTGTAGGTCGCGTTTCTTGCAGCTATGGTTGGGCCACGTGTAGCTGCAGCAGCTGCTCAGGCTGCACTAGCTACGTTGACGCAAAAGGACCCTGGACCTCGGCTTGCAGCAACTACCGCCATCGCRATGGATCCTCCCAGGGGTCCCCCACCGAACTCTGTGCAACAGCCGGCCAGGTTCAGCTTTTCCCTTATGCTGATGATGGTGCWTATTTTCATTCGCGTCGGTGGTTTTATCCTCTTGATGATAAACGCCCTCTATTAAATTACTTTTGTAATCTTCTTTTGTACTCTGTAATATGCTACACTATTCTGATGTACAGTACAATAGTCAGAACTGATCACATGGTAGAACTAATTTCATCCGTCAAAGTGAGAAACCATCGTGTCTTGCGACGTATGTAGCCTCCAAATGGTTTCTTTATAGTGTTAATATTCAAATAAAAAATAGATTTTCGAGTCATAGAATATGGGCATAAGCAAGTTCCAACTAGCTGTGCTCTTGAAGTTTGCAGGTTACTGCCAGCAGATTCTGAAGTGCGGAGTGCTAGTGATGCAAGTCAACCAARCACTGCTGAAGCTGGTTCAGTTGGTGGGGCCTCAGTCTCTGGACAAGAGAGTTTCACGACTTTTAAGCCTGATGTTTTTAGCCGCCCTTCGTCTGCCTCYATTCCTGGTAAAAGTCACAATCCTTGAGCTTCAGCATGAGTTTCTCTGAACTCRAGCCATGTGAGCGAGGATCACTGTCTTTGCCTTGTTTCCTTATGATGGTAAAGTACGTGAAAAAACATGTTTGTCWTATCGRTCTGTCAAGTATAGCTGTTTAGCTCATGTTCCTGAAACCATCCGTATTGGTGGAGCCTCTTTCAGGTGGAGCAGTTGTTTCAAGAACTCAAGTGAATGGGAAGTTCAAAATGTCAGCGGAAGTCCTCAGCAATGTYCATGTAAAACTTGCTGCGGCAAGTGCAATGGCTGCTGCCGCTGTCAAAGCAAAACTGCTAGCTGATCAGGAGGAACGTGAAATGCAGCGCTTAGTCACCACTGTAAATGAGCACCAGGTAATGACAGCTCCTGGAGTGGGTGTTTCAACTGTGCATTTCGTCTTTGTAATTCAGTGAATGCAAGTCAACACGTGTTCCTCTGAGCAACTGACGGACCTTAAGGTCAAGGTGAGGTTTTGCCATTAAGTGCTTCATAGACATCATTCGTTCTGCTGCGTGCAMGTGTTCGAGTTTTATTAAACGAATGTCAATCTTGGATTCCGAAATGGTCACAAGAACATTTTATTCAAGTTTCTTAGTATCTTCCCTATTGAGCTATATACTTGCTTCACTGGGCAAGGAAAATGTGATCCTATTCCAAGGATGTAGTTCCGAAAAATCTGAGAATAGGAAGCATTTGCTGCAGCTGAAGAAGCTGGAACTGAAGCTGAAGACGTTCAATGACTTGGAAATGATGCTATCCAAAGAATGCGAGTCCGTTGAGCGCGCGCGGCAAAAAATCTACTCAGAGCATGCCCGCATGGTGGCCACTCGCCTCGGTACAACAGGTAGCCCGAATCCAGGTGCCCTTGGAGCTGGGCAGCAAGCTGGACAAAGACCTGCTGGTGGGTACCCCCCATTTGGACAAGCGAACTCCCAAATGCATACGCCAGGATCTGCTTCAAGCTTTCAAGGAATGAATCCTCTAGGCTCGGCTCCATCACCAGCTATGCAGGGGCTTGCAAGACCAGTGACTGCTGCAGGAGCCATGTCAACACCACAAGGGCAATTCATACGACAAGGGATGGTCACACCTCCGCAATTAGTAGGGCGAGCAGCAATGCCTCAAGGGACACCCCAGACTCCGCAGACTCTTGGAAGACCCTCCTCCGGGGTACCGAATGCCATCACTCCTAATCAAACCTCTGGAAGACCCCTGACAGCACCTCCAGGGATGTCGCGACCTGCACCAGGAGGCACATCTAGTGCTGGACCACAATAGAACCGGAATGAGGGAAGGTCGAATGTAACTTGGGTAAGCTTTTTTCACAAGATGATGTTATGTTTCTAGCGATTTGAAACTGTGTTTTTTGAGTTCTTAAATACTCAACGACAGCTCCATTGACAGAAACGTTGTAAGTATACCCACACTTGTTCTTGTTGTTTCTCGAGTGTGCGAGAATCTACAGGGTTCGCTTTTTGATAAGAGTAGCAATCAGGTGTTGAATCTTTCAGTAGACGCAAATAGTCATTTCACACGCAAGTTATTGTTATTGGACGGAGATGTTTGAATTTGCTAGGAATCTTTGAACAAGACAAGTGTGAGAAACAAGAAGTGCTATTGATGTTATATTTTTTCAATAAAGTATGAATTTGCTAGGAATCTTTGAAGTGTTCAGTTTTCCATGGCCCAACAGGGTTTGTAGACCACCCCATAGCCAACAAAATTTGAATCCATGATGGTCATCTCACTACCTAATGCAATCACAATATTTTCGAACATAGAATGCCTAAAAAGTCAATCCTTATAATGAATTTTACATTGAAAAGTTGGAAGTGCCTTATGTGGTCATTAATCACTCCATCATTATCATGTAAGACGTTGATTGTGGCCCAGATCTCACAAAACTTAAAGAAACACAATGGGGCCACTTCATAGGTGACCACTATGGAAGAAATAACTGCAATGGGATGTCTTACCTTATGCATTTGAAGTGCAGAAAACCATTTTTTTTCGCAACTTGCTTGACCATGTATTCAGATTTTGAATCTCCCTCGATTGTAGTTTTTGCACTACCAAAATTGAATTAAAATAATAAGGTTAAAAAAATTGAGTTGAGATTCTAGGAAAAAAATTCAAAAAACACACACTGGATTTTTACTCTTTTAAAAATTGTGAAGTAATAGGTATGAGATTGAACGAATAACTAATTTTTTAATAGGTCTAAGATGGAATTGAAACACCATAATCTCAATGCTGAGATTATTCTAGTAAGTGAACTAAAGACTTACAAATTTATCACTTTGAAAAATTGTAAAAAATTGTTTTTCCAAATTGAATCTTCAAAATAAGTCTTCTGAAAAAATGCTTAGATTGCCTCAAAACAAAATTGATCATAACTTTCTCATCACTAATCCAAATAGAATTAATCAAATATCTCCATGTAGATGAAACTACTGTTTATGAGGAATAAAATTTTGAATTTTCTTGACATTTTGAGATTTTTTGGTGTGTGCTAACGCCCAGCAGATCCTATTTGGGCTTAGCCATTGGCATCATTCAAGCACCAATTCAAAATTAAAATGATATTCTCAAAAAGTTAATGTAGTTTTTGCTATCTTCAAAAAAAAAATTCAAAAATCACAACAAAAATTGAGACCATAGGAATCTATCCAAAACCCATTTTGTTCTTCAAGAAGACAATGGATTAACTCCTCTAAAGTAAAAACTGCATTTTCTTAAAACACTTCAAAATGGCCATTCCTATTGCAATCATCCAACAATAGGTTTTTATTTTAAACTCACATTTGAAAGTTTATAGAAATTTTCATGGAAAATGGCCTCATGCATTGAAGTAGAAAACCAAGTTTAGTTTGCTATCTTTTTTTACTACAATATGGAGGTACAATATTAGACTTTGACATTCAAAATAAATAATTTCTGAACTTGATTCTCTAGCATATCATAAACTTATATTATATTACAATAGTATACAAACAACCTCCATCATCAATAATCACAGCTCAAAAGATATTATCCAKAGGAAAAAACTTCATCCCAAATGTGGATGTTAGTTTCCCTTCCAAGCATGGCTTATGGTTTTTAAACCTTCAGTCACATGAAGATCTAGAGCAAGGAACAAAATTACAATTGCTTAGAGACGTTTTGTCAAGCATATTGGCCTCCTCCCACCATCCAATGTAGATGAAGTACTTATAACCAACATATGGTGGCCCACTAGCTTCATGGGATGAAATTTTAATTTTGCAATTGATAGAGCTAGAGTATTGGCTTAGAGTGGCATGCGAACACTTGCAAACATACGGGACCTCATATCCTCTGGGACATGACATCAACCAAGTTCTTCCTTTCTAACATTGAAAGGCATCATTGGTTCTACCTTATATCAAATGTTCTACTTAAGTAGCTAATGCTACTAGCTAATCAAAGTGAACACGTAGAGGAAGTTGAATGGTCAAGCATGTTTTACCCTTTGGAGGACCCAATATCCACCTTGGTGTGGAAAACTTCATTCCCCAATTATTGTCTTATGTTTCCAAATGCTCAATCACTACTGATGGATGGTAATGTTCCTAGAGCAAGTATAGATCTCTTCTCGACGCAGCTTTCCTTCATTCCAGCTTTGACTAATCCAATCCCACTCTTTAGTTTTGTTTGAAGAGTCTGAATCTTGCAAATAAGGAAGGGCCGCCTCAATACACCATACCTTCTTTTCTTGGGTGAAATTTCATCTCTTACTTTTGATCCTGGGAGATGGCATTGGGGAAATGGTTCTCATCTTATGGATTATATGACCTCCATCCGCAGTAAACTTCTCACCAATAATTGCCTTCTTAAGCAATCAATTCCATCAAAGTGGTTTGGACACTTTCCAATCACTTTTTTACCGAATTCAAAGGAGCTATGGCACAACACTAGATCCATGAAAGAAGCTACTTTTGTGTGGTCAATTTGGCACAATGTAGTAGTAGTTCACTCTTGGAGAGCTAGAATTGCCCCAGGCATTGACACAAACTGCACAAACTGCAATTGCTGCAATTTGAGAATTCCCATTTCATAGGTATTACGCTTGTCAAAGGCCTTAGAAGTCTAAGAGTATGCCCAATCCATTTTTTTTTATCATTTACGAGGGGTGCAACCAAAAGAAGGCCCCCACGATAGACTGGATTTTTTCTAATAGATTTTTGGCTCTTCAACGCCTAGACAGTTGCAAAACCTTAAGATTATTTGGATCTTGCTCCTTGGTTCTTCACTCTATTCATCTATATCTCTCATAACAACAAAGCCTTTATTTAGACTTGATGGCCTCTAGACTTCATCCATACAGCTATCTAGGACGCACTTGTCGATTCTGGCCATGCTTCCCAATTGAGACTCAACTCAACACTTTGTCAATTGCTACAAGTGTGGTGAAGATCTAATCCAAATTTGATCATATCTTGCTTAAATCTCTAGTGCTAGCTTACAAAAATGGTACTAGCATTTATTGGAACAAGAAGGGCCCCCTCCTTATTTATTCTTTTTGCTTGCCTTTCTTTTGTTTTTTTGCTCTTGCTCTTATCTCTTCATTGTCCACCTATTTTGTCTTGGTTGTTTTTGTGTTTGGCTTCTTTTAATGCAATGGTTATTTCCATTTGTTAACCTCTAAAAGACCAAACTACATTTTTTGGCAATATAGCGATTTTGGGCAGCTCACTACAAATGGAGTTTAATTATCAAAGACACTAATTTCTTCTGAATTGCATTTCTCTACAAGACTTTGTTTTGTTTACATATGTTTAGTGATTACAAGGAGAAGAAGGAACACTCTCTTTTGCCATGAAATTATTGAAAAATGGAAATACATAATGTTCTAGTAAAAGAAATGCGTTGTAAGGCAATTAGTATGTCTTGCACCAATTTAATTTAATTTGAGCATCGGAAGAATTGTACTTGTAAAATTTCTTTTCTGTATAGGTTTATGACACTTTGGTCAATAAGCTTGTGGTTTGATTTAACATTCAAGTGTTCAAATTGAATTTCCACGTTAGATTTTCAGTGATCTATGTCAATTTACACCATTCACAACATGACATTTGGCATTTTTTAAAACAAAAATGACATAATTTATTTTGAATGTAACCTTCACATAGGATAGGACAAGCATTGGACCAAATATAGAAACTAAATCTGAAAATGAATTGGATGTTAAAATTTGATGAATGCAATAACTGGATGGAATGGATGTTGAAATTGGTTTGATTGGATGTGAAAACTAAACCAAATTAATACTTGAATCTTTAAAAGACAATCTTTCCTTATAACCAATTTGATGAAATTGATACAATCATACAAAGACAGACAAGGATCTAGTTTGGAATCTTTTTTAGTTATATGAGTTTTGAGATTGATTGTCGAAACCAAATGAATAGTCCTTCAAGTTACCCCAACCTAAGCAATTGATTGGAGTTATTTCTCTCTTCATACATAGATATAATAAAGAATATTGCCACAAATTTAAAAAAAAAAATTGAAACATTTGTAATGGATGACAAAGAATCTTTCTATGTAGAACACAAGTGCAACTATTCAGCTTTGAAATTTTGTGTGGAAAGGAAGTTCTTCTACAAAGTAGTTTGACTTCCAACGAGCCCCTTTGGATTATTTTTTAAAACCAACATTTCCCATGGTATCAAAATGGATGATTTTTCACGGTCACTAGTCCATCCTTTACGGATTAAGAATTTTGTAGTAATATATTAATATAAACTCAAAAATCCTCAAATCAATAAACCAACTGCATTAATAGTAGTAATATGTTTTATACAAACTTTAAAATTCTCAAACCACTTTTTGAAAAAAATAAAANCCTTTCAAAATTTATAGAAAAATATTTGTGATAACATTGATGAATTTAACTGTATGGATAGAACCTAAAACTCAAACTCTACAACTTTTATTTCCATCTCAATTCCAAAATATTCTTCCAAATAGTACTTTATAATGATTTTTCCAAAATTACCAATTCTACAAATGATTATGGACGCTTAGGGGTTAATAGACCTTGTACACCCCTCCTACAATGTCTAATTTGATGGAGGTCTCTGAATGTAAATATGAATTCTCAATTTGCAAGTTTTATCATATGTGACAAATAAAAAAAAACCTAATGTTTTTTCTAGGGGTAAAAACGGGACAACCAGGAGGTCAATCCTCTCTTTTCCCCAAAAGAAGGCCGGTCCCCTCGATGAGCCACTCCAAGTCATTCAAGGGGTGCAAGTAAAATTAAAATAAAGAACGAATTTGGAGCCTTTGATTACAAATATGAATTCAAAACTTGCAAATTTTATTATGTGTGGAAAATTAAAAAAATTAGGGTTTTACCGAGTGGCTGAGCGAGAGGGTCAATTCACCCCAACCTTATTTTGGGGCCAGGGTGAACTGACCCCTTTTCTTGGCCACTTGGTAAAACCCTGAAATTTTCTATTTTCCATGCATGATAGAATTTGCAAGTTTTAAATTCATATTTGCAATCAAAGGCCCCAAATTTGTCAGGAGGGGTGTACAACTTAGATTAATTGGGCCCAAAATAGGTATTTTTTATTTTACTTGCACCCCAGTAATTACTTGGAGTGGCCGAGTGAGGAGTCCACCCCGACCCAAAATAGCATATCAGGACCACACTATTTTTCTTAAAAAATCGTTAGGAGACAGTAAAATACCGTAGATGGCATTTTGTACGGTTGGCATGATTAATTAATGAAAATTATTTATAAACCCTTCCAGCGTGATGCTTCTAATTCAGATAGACCTAGGATCTACAGTAAGTTATTTAGGGATACCGCAGAATTAGTCGGTGATTACCTGATTGGCAGGTCTGCAAGACACACTATTTGAATGGGAAAAGGTCGATGAAAACAAGGAAAGGGCACAACTTAGACTTAGTTGACTATGTGTTCCCCAAATAACACTTTCCACACCACCACAATTTTCTAATTATCAAAGACACTAATTTCTTCTGAATTGCATTTCTCTACAAGACTTTGTTTTGTTTACATATGTTTAGTGATTACAAGGAGAAGAAGGAACGCTCTCTTTTGCCATGAAATTATTTTAAAATGTAAGTGCATAATTTTCTAGTAAGAAAAATGCATTATAAAGCAGTTAGTATATCTTGCACCGATTTGATTTAATTGAGTAATTATATTGGATGAATTGTACTTGTAAAGTTTACTTTTGGGTATAGGTTTATGACACTTTGGTTAATAAGCCTGTGAAGGTCTGATTCAACATTCAAGTGTTCAAATTGAATTTCCATGTTACATTTTCAGTGATCTATGCCAATTTACACCATTCACAACATGAGATTTGGTATTTTCTTAGAACAAGAAATGACTTAATTTATTTTGAAGGTGACCTTCACGTAGGGTAGGACAAGTATTTGAACTAAATGTAGAAACTATATCTCAAATGAATTGGATGTAAAAATTAGATTAATGCAATAATTGGATGGAATGGATGTTGAAATTGGTTGGAATGGATCTTGAAATTGGTTGGATTGGATGTGAAAACTGAACCAAATTAATACTTGAATCTTTAAAAGACAATCTTTCCTTATGACCAATTTGATGAAATTGATACAATCATACAACAAAGACAGACAAGGATCCAATTTGGAATCCTTTTTAGTTATATGAGTTTTGAGATTGATTGTCAAAACCAAATGAATAGTCTTTCAAGTTACCCCAACCTAAAGAATTGATTGGAGTTATTTCTCTCTCTTCATACATAGATATAATAAAGAATATCGCCACAAATTTTAAAAAAAAGATTGAAAACATTTGTAATGGATGACAAAGAATCTTTCTACGTGGAACACAAGTGCAACTATTCAGCTTTGAATTTTTGTGTGGAGAGCGAGTTCTTCTACAAAGTAGTTTGACTTCCAACGAGTGCTTTTGAATTATTTTTTCAAACCAATACTTTCCACGGTATCAAAATGGATGATTTTCACGGTCACGAGTCCGTCCTTTAAGGGTTAAAAAATTTGTAGTAATATATTCATATAAACTAAAAAATCCTCAAATCAATAAACCAACTACATTAATAGTAGTAAGGGAAAGGCACCCAATGGCGTCCTTGTACCCAATGCCATCCAAATCTACAAAACATAATCATTTCAAGCCATAAATGTAGGTAGGCTTATTTATTTGACCTAAAATAATAAGCGGTCTACGGTACCGCTACATTTGGGTTCTATAATGAATGCCTGACATAGAAAGGGACGGCAATGGGCACATGGACGCCATTGGATGCCTCTCCCTTAATATGTTTTATACAAACTTTAAAATTCTCAAACCAATTGCATTCATGGTCATAGGCTCCCGAATCGTGTTACCAAAGAATGGTTGGTTTAGAATGGTTGGTTTGGACAAACTGAGGTGTCTGTTCGACGTGCGGGCGGAGACCTTCATGAGCTGATCGGCGAAGAGCCGCATGTGCCTCGCACGCTCCCAATTTCGACCTCACTGTTGACATCACCTTCCATAAATGTAAACCCACCAGCAGAATGGAAATCAGCAATTGCAACAGCAACAAACCCAATTTTACGAAACGCTCTCATCGATCACAGACCCAAAACGATCGGCAACTGTTCATTGCCTTCACTTTGGTTCCATTTCGATGATGATCAGATGCTGTTAATTGGCAGCTGAAGACTTTCATTCATTTGCAGCCAGGAATTCCGTATAAAAGTATACAGTGATGGGGCCTCGGTTGCTTGAGGGCATCAATTGACTTCCACTTGCAATTGGGGATGAAGAAATTCGACCTCGGACAGGCAAGWGATGCTTGCAACTTGCACCCCGGTCCTCTCGCTCGCTCGCTCGCTGTTAAGTTCCGACTTGCGAGCATCAGTTAGATTCCATGCACCRAGCCGGTGGACCCAATTCAAGGTTCGTACTCGATGATGAGTGCCGAGATTTTTATCCCAAAAGTAGATTGAAGCCTGAACAATCTCTTCCGTACTGTAGCGGTGATATAAAAATAGGATGTTTATTGACAGATATTTCCTACGAAAAGCAACAGGGGTAAAAGCGGCGATCGATCCAAGGAAGGAAGGTTATGGGGACGTAGAATCGCCACCTGAAATGTACAGATTACGTTCATTTCAATTGGTGATTCTAGTTGCACAGAGATCGAAGGCCGGGTGAASAATACGAAGAGTGTTTGTAATCTGAGAGAAGAAACTGTGCATAAGGTTACACATTCTAATTGCACAGACATATCCTCTCCAGGCAACGATCGATCAACTAAACGAACTTAATTTGTAATTGTGCGTGTTAATGAGAATACCCCGAGAGCTTCCATTACCAATTGGGAAGTACTGTAGTCGTTCTCACGGCACTCTCATTCGGCTATCGACGGAGTGGTTTTCATCGATGTGGGACCTTAACGGACGAAACTCTTAATGTTTACAAATTCCACAGAAGATTTTTTCATATTCTAATTGCGTAAATGTAGCCTCGATCTCCATCAATTAAGTGCCGGTAAACGAAATTATGGAATAGTATCAATTGGGAAGTCCAGTACTGCACAGTAATGCTCATGTCTCTCTATCATCGTCTACCCAGTGGGTTTGATAAAACTGAACATTAATTAATGAACAAGCTCGTAATCAGAACTCAAATTCCACAGGAACAACCGGAGTTCTTTCTCCTTGAAATTCGATATCAAACAGTAGTAATAAGTCTTTGGCTGTTGAACAAACCATCCATTGAAGCTCTTATTATTATTATTATTATTACCTTGAATTGTATTGTTACAAGCTCGATCGATCTCCCCAAGTTCTGGCTAGATCTTTGTGACCGGATCTTTGTGGCTCGCGCTTTACCCTTCCTTTCCTGCGCATGCGACGTACTGTAGAAAGCTTAACCTAGTTTCCAGCAAGCGGAAGCAGGAATCAGGGCCAAGGAGCGGAGAAAGTCAGATATCGATAGAGCTCCAACAGTACTGGGACTGAGATGGAGCCTCACTCACGCACTCACTGTATGAAACCCACTCACTGTATGAAACCCACTCACTATGGAACTGAAATTGTCCGTTTGTTTACAAAAAAAAATAAAAAATAAACCCACACTATGGAACTGAAATTGTCCGTTTGTTTACAAAAAAGAAAACCCAAAAAAACCCACACTATTTTTCTCAATCACTATTCCTTATTCTCTCGCAATTGGAAGCTACAACCAAGCACTTGCACAAGAAGTCGCGAATGCGCACGATTCCCGCCTTCTCCCTCGCCATGGGACCTTGCTCGTCGCCCGCCTGGCTTACCGCTCTCTCTCTCTCTCTCTCTCCCTCCTGGAGATTCCCTCGAATCGTTATTATTATAGTTTTTTTTTGCATTTTC
>VACF01000831.1:0-36585 GCA_006891605.1 Pleurozium schreberi | reverse complement strand
TGCAAGGAGTGGCAAGAAGTGTCACAAGGACAATTAGCTATAGTTAGTTATAATTAAATCATATATAATTCCATACCAGTATAGGACAAGTGCTGTTAGTGGACGTGACTCGATCGCATAAGTTTAGAGCTCATTGTTCTCCAGCTTGTGTCCTGATATTAGCCATTGGTATCAGTTTATAAGTAAGAATCATAGGTATTGATAAATTACCCAATTAGCACATCAGGCTTAAATTCACGGTATGCCAATACAAGCACAAAAGAATTCACTGAACTGAATGCATGGCAGCTTGCAGTTGACAGTAGTGAGGAGCCAAAAGCATCTGCAAGATTGCTAAAATGTAAAAATACAAACTGAACTGATAAATTACACATCCTCTTCATTTCATGTCAAGCATGACTAATATGATCTCGTAAATGTAAACAAAGTGTTGGCATAAATTACCTGGGGTTCAAGTACTCCCCGGAGGAATTCCAAAGCGTGAGCGGGCTGTTACTCAATCACACCATCACTTGCCAACGAAACTGGGTATAATTTTCTGTAACAAATTGAAGCTGTCTTCCCCTTTGCTCACGTCTGCAGCAGACGCTTCAAATAACTCTTTCTCTAAAATGGAGACAGCGTCTGCAAAAGCCTGATTCAAAGCAACAWACAATGCATACGATTAGCTTGTTCAACTTAAAACAACTCGCACTTATTCTTGCAGTCACAGAAAATAAAAGGACGCAGCTGCACCATGTAAAGCTTCATGAACAAAAGTCTTAAAACTCCAGTACGTAAGACTGATCAATTCTTGGTCAATTCCGCAGCACTACACTCTACAAGTCTTGTTGCATGAAAATGAAACGTGACTGTTAATAAGTACTTCACATAGCCAGGAGGGCATTGGAGAAAGTTTCATAGACAATCACACGCTCTCATGCAGTAGAAAACCGTATGCCGATCTGTAGACTTATGAAAAGATAGACCAAAATCCCTCGCCCTACCTTCACAATCTGCTGAATGCGGAAACAGGTGCTGCCAACGTTATTCTCGTAATCGAACGGATCTTGAATATACAATGGATCAATACTGCAATGAAGAAAGAGCCTCTGATTAAATAAAGTCTGGTGAACGGGTACATCGTATCCTTCGTCCATAGATAGTGGCACAAAAATATCAAGAGTTAGGTCAAGCAGCCAATTCTCTAATGCACTACGTGTGCAAGCTGTCAACAAATGCAGGCATAAACAACTAAAATTGAGAATGTAATCTGCAATTAGGTTTTAGAATGCACGGGTGCAGTTATGAGAAACGACCGAATAAATACCTGGGGCCACGATCTCGGCTAACATACTTTCCTCCACTTCGAATTTGGACGCACATACTTCGCGGATCRAACACAGATCTTCAAAAGGTAATATCAAGTCAGATATGCATTGTTACAATACGCGAGTGAAATACTGTTCAAACTTCTATACATATATATTGTGTTGTGACACCTGAAAATTCTGAACTCTTATTAAAGGAAATAAATAGACGCATGCGCGGTAAAGCTTACCCGAAAAAATGTAGGAAATCCATAAACAAACTTCCAAGGTTCTGTATCAGATATCATCAAGCAAGAGTTAGGACAGTTTGATCAGGTGAACTGCACAACCTTATCAGACCTTTTCCTGAGTAAAATTTATGGTGAGTGAAATTCAACCAGAAATTGCTAGAGAAAACAGCGGCAATGGCATTGAACAATTAGAAATACGCAATATAGCCTTCGACAAAGAAGCAACCTCGTTCGAAGATGGTCGTCCAAGATGTTGTTGGTGTTGGAGGAATCGTGTAATCAGTAAGACCTGAGGACATTGTTAAACAGTTCATAAGAGTAAGGAAATTGAAAATTGGATAACGAGGGCAAAATGCCAACCTTGACATCATTATGTACTCATGAGCTTTCAAGGGACTATCACAACACAGCTTACCAAGTTCGGTATTTCTAGCAAATAAAACTTGGTCTTTTAACTACCTCCTCACGAACACTGTTATTTTTCTCCTTTACATTCCTAAAGAGAAAGATAAATGATTAATTACAAGACATCCCTGACAAAAAGAAACAGTAGAAATCGTCTTAATCTACTTTCGAATGCTTTCACCAGACACTGACATTAATTAGTGAGCAGAAACTCTGATAGCGGTCACAAAACCCATATGATTGTAGAGCGTACAAAATAAACTACAAAGACGAAATAATAAATTAAAGAAAACTCATAAAGGACAGCTTTATAGAAACGTCTGAAAGAAGTGGATGCGATTGCTAACCTGGCAGTATGAACTAAGACCACCCTTGTCAGCATTGTCCAGGCTTCGGTCTGCAAGGAACTGCTTTAGCACTAACGCCAGGGGTGTCAATGGAGGAAATTGCCCCATCAACTCCCGAACCTGGCCGTGAGTTTCACTGCGTCAGAAAGACTACATGGTACACAATAATTGAAAATCTCAATCCTGCATACGATGTGCTGAAAGACAAGTTACGAATAAAAAACATCAATTGTTGCTTTAAGAGTGATTGCATTCAAAGTCCACATATTAAACCCACAGAGCATCAAATCTTAAATGAAGGAGTATAGTGACAAAGTACCAATTCGGATGTACGAAGGCCTGTGTTAGTCGGAGCTTCGAAACTGATATCAAGACGGACTATTTGACGATCTTTCTCAGAACCCCAAGGGCCCTCCTTCCCTGCAGAGTCACCAGAACCTTGACTAGTCGGTGAACCATCGAGTGCATCGTTGCTCGTACCCATGGGACATGTCTCTTTTACGCTCAAAGAAATGTCACCCAACTGGCACTGATGTGGTAAAATGTGAGCCTTTAATCGTATGATTGGCACCTGCAAAAATTGCCGGCTGATTATAATCCCACAGGTGCAGTGAAAGGAACAAGGGGAATCTGGAGTCTACACTGCAAAAGAAATAATACAATACGAAAAGGGAAGAAACAGTCATGTAGTCAGCAAGCGAAGAAAGGCTCATCCAAGCGCTCGTATTATGTACCATCGTGTGCTCAAAAACTTGAAGGGACTTAACCCAATCTTGATCTTCAAGGTTACGTGCTGCATGCTGTGATCCAACAATTTCCTCTATAAGTATAGACAATCCCAAACTAGAATCAAAAGGTCATTCTTAAGAAGGTCACTCACTCTATCAAAATCTCCTTGAAAGATTAGTGTGCTCTCAGAGATGTCGTCAACGCATACATAAAAGGATCAATTCACAGCGGAGGCAACACGAACCAGCAAGCAAGTCTCCTTAACCCCATCAATCCGTCCTTCCAGTATTCCAGCTTGTTTGATAGGTTCCCGCGCCTGTGCAAGACACATTCATACGGCAACATTGCAATTGCAGTACCATGAAAAATGTCAATATCTGGACATGATAAATATCTGCAAATCTAAACTCCATTTGATCGAGGTGTGAAATTCCAGCAGTTGAACTCCGGGTTGAGAGAGGTATCTACCTCAAGAGATTTGCCATGCAAGTCAGCCAAATTCTTATCCTCTTGCGAAATCTTTTGAACTGAGCTTCGCTTCCGCCTCTTTTTCTTATCCTTGCTCCCTTTGCTCTCCCCGACTCTGGCAGTTTCAGCAGTCATTGATTTGGCACATGATTCTCCTTGAAGAAGTTCAAACTCCACAGCTTCATTCATTACTCTTGCTAATACATTTCTCGATGTCCTTGCAATTCGATCTGACAATGTGTGCACATATCCCAAATTGCTAAAGAACAGGCCATTCCTGCTTGTCAATGCGGAGCTTGCACCACCAGACAAAACACCCAACTCAGCGACTTTCTTCAGAGCCGCCAAACCCGCAAGAACAGGCGCCAGAGTGGGAGTGACTGAACAGCGTTGTGGGTTTGATTTATACAGATCAGCCTCAGTGTCCGAGAGACTGGTCCACTTCACGCTACTTCCTCCATGTTTTATACCCTTTAACAGCTCAGGAGGTCTCTTTGCAGGTTTGGCATTCCGAGCTGCATTTCTTACCAATGAAACTGCGTTAATGACCTGCACAGCAATAGTGAAAGCATAAATAATGGGCTTACAACATCAAAGATAGCCCCAACTAAAGTCCTCAACAGCGCACGATCATATTGAGTCAAGTGCAATGAAACCAATGAAGATGAGCGCCTCCGGTAAACCGTCACCCTTCAACAATAAGATGATCACATTTTAGCACCATTTACCCACCTCAGACTTGGTTGCGGCCACCAGAGCAACACGAACAGATTTATCTTTCACATCGCTATCCACCCTGTCCCACCAGTTGACGCAGCCTTGTTTTCTACCATGTAAACTCTGAGCTATTGCCGCTGACTCTAGAACATCAATACATCTTCYGGGAATGCGATTTGACCTCAATGATTCATTGGTCTTGCTGCACCACGAGTTTCTAGAGACTTTCTTACTGCCCATTGCGAAGGTGTAAGATGACCAAATGGATATCTCCAGCTTGTTAACTACAAAAGCTGCAATGCTGTAGTAACCCTGGACCTGCCACGATCAAATATTGTGAGTCCTTCAAAATAAGACTTGAACACTTAGGTCCAATAGTGTTAGGATTATAATCAGTATGCAGAGCACAATATTCTCAGCACTTATATGTGCAATTTTATTTGAGAAAACACTTACTCGTACACGACAAATCAGACTACACACGATCTGATTAATGCTCCGGAAAAATATGCAAGAMAAATTCTGGAAATCTACAAATCATGTTCAAGTAAAGCCCAGATCATAAAACAGGAGAAAGCACATTCTGCTCCAATCAAGTCCACCACAGAACACGGGAGAGGACGTAAACAGGCAGGTACCTGTAACCAGGGTGTCTCTTCCCAAGGTGATACCACCAATCCCAAGGAGTGCTCAAGGAATTCTCCATAAGATATTTCATCCATAACTTCCAGAAACAAGTCCAAATTCTCAGCCAATTCCCTTGTCACCGTTATAGAGTCAAGCGTAGGTTGAGATTCACAACCTTTCTCCCCATCTTGTGAGCTGAATATTTGAATAGCTTTGAAAAGATTCTCTTCAGCTGATTGCTGATTTTTCAGTCTTGCCAAAAGACCATTTGCTTTCCTATAACATAGTCCTGGAAGACTAATGCTATTTGACAGTGGAACACTTCCATTTGAAAGTTTCAATGTCCCTGCAGATTTTATGTCCACCTTCCCATTGTCCTCCAGGTTACCACCAATATTCATCTTTGAGACTTTTGAGGCTCGAACGCGTCTAGCATTGGAGTTGGCCCTCCCTTTCTTATCCTTCCCTTTCGAATGCTTTGAAGGGTGTGATGACACTGATTCCGTATTTGATGGTATGGAAACACTTGAAACTGGAATGTCCGGAAGAATGATGAAGTTCCCAGGTCCATTTACATTCAACTTTTGTTGCATTTGTAACAAAAGCATAACCCACGGCCTATCAAAGATGGTAAGGGCAGCTTGCCTTTGGGACCAACTTAGTCGAGAGAACCACTCTATCACTTTCTGCCTAACGATGTTGCCATTTTTCGCCCCTAACTTGGAAACTACTTGTGCATCAACATCAGGAGGCTTCTTTGCTATCAGTCGCTTAGCTGACCGGTGATAAATGGCCATGTGATCAGTTAGGGCATCAACTACTTGTTGTGTATCCATGGTGGAGAGATCTGGGCAGAAGATTTCAGAAAAATCAATACAAGCCCAAGAGCAAATAATTGCACAATCGTCACATACTAGCTAGTCAATCTATCAATACACCAATAGCATATTCACTAATCTAGTCAATCAAGCAAAAGAGCAAATATCTTGGTTCATTCTGGTATTCACTACATTTGCCAAAAAGGAGTTTAAAGATCAAAACTTCAAAAAGAGGTACAAATACCTCAAAAACATGAGAGAATACAAAAACGCAGCAACCCTCTACAATCTAAAGCATGAATCTTGTCGAGCAGAACGTACCTCGAAGAGAGAACTCAGCCATCAAGGAACACAATTAGTAGCAGGTCCTAGTCAATTCCCCATAGAATTGCTTTTTGCCTCAACCCTGAGTGTTTGGGTCAAGGGTTGAATAACTACAAACGATATTGTTTTCATGCCTCGCATGAAAACCAATAACAAACCCAAACAATTCGTCTTAGCTGCACAAGTGATTAATGCACATGTCCACTTTTCAGACTCCACAAAAACCAAAGAATTACAAAAGATATGCAACGGAATCAGTTTTGGTCTTTTGTTAGATCTACATCTTGTCCAAGAGTCAACAAATCCTTTTCAAATTACCAAATATCACCATTTCCATCCTATAGATAATACACACCATCACCTGCGATCACTTACTTCAATGAGCAACGACATTGAATGCTTGGCCTAATCTACAAAACGCAGAAATTTGTGCATCCAAAACCCTAAATCAAGGTCCCATGTCTTGTCAACTTCTCGAAACATTAAATTACAATGACATGATTAAGCCTTCCATTACATAAAATGGCCGACAAACCTAAAACCCCGATGCACATTAAATCTTAATCCTAGAATTCACGCCCTAAAGAGATCTGTAGACAACCATGTGTAACACATTCTATTTGACTCTTAAAATTCAAAGTATCTACTAAAATATGGTAARAAATATACTAGTGAATTCWTCAWTTGAAAATGATCACCTTACACGTAGACGTCATATCAACACAAAAACGTTGTCATTTTTTAATTAACCATACCATTTTAATATGTGATAGTTTTGAAACTTCTCAAACATGTAAGCACACTAGTGAATCAAATTGAAAGAACTGTGTATCACTGACCTATATCACCATAAAAAAAAATTTTGTTATTAGTGCACACTTCAATTCATGTCAAATACATGGAAAACACCATGTTGCAAACACAATGCAGATGCTTGCATACAAGTATTCCACTAAAAGAAAATTGAAATTCTAAAATTGGTTGTGAAAAATGAGGGTAGATGTTGAATTTTAAACTAGGACAAAGACTAAGCCTTCTTCATTACATCAAAACTCTTCCATAGTGGTGATTCAAAGCCATACTTCAATATTCTTAAATCTTCAATACCATGCTTATTTTTACCTATCTACAAAATCTTTATCTAACTCAAATATATCTAAGCAATTGGCAACTCCAATCCAATAAAATCCATTCTCGACTATTATTTAACAATAATTTACACTAAATAGCATCAAAATTGTTCCCTTTGCATGTAAGGTAAAACAACCCATTATAGTCAAAATAGTTTACTTTTATGCAATTATTCAAATTATTGAACTTTTTTTACCACATAAAGACAAGGGTGGGAGGTGGTGATAGCAATTGAAAAAACATTTTTTCAACAAAATACTTTAAAGTCGCACTACAAAAAATTGATAGCAATTCTTGAAGCATTTAGCGCATCATGGTCCACAAGGTCTCTAGACTACCTACAACTTACAAATTTTGTATCCATAATGCTCATCTCATACACCTAAAGCGACTACCTTATTATCTAATATGGAAGGTCTAAAAACATCACTTGTTACAATGGAGCAACACAAAAAATTAGAAGTTTCTGATTAAGTCACTAATCACTCCAACATTGTCATCCATGACATTAATCATGGCGCAAATCTTAATTATTAAAAAAAAAACCATAATGGGGCATTCCCTATCTTACCACAATGGATTGTTTTACCTTATACTCTCTCAAAGCCATTCCATGTCCATGATTACCAAGTCCATCTTGAAACAACATAGTAATTGTCCAATTTTTTACCATGACTTATGTTATGGACAACAATATATCACAATAGTTCATTCAAATTTACTTCTAAAACCTAAACTATCAATAGTTCAAACTACTACTTTTACTCATAAAAAGTTGTGGAGGAAAATGACTAGCAGTTTAGGAAGGCTATACAACTTTCATCAAGCAAGTGATAATGTTCTTTTCAAATCAATCAAATKTTAGTGACTTCCTATCCAAGAATGACAAACGCCTTACAACTAGCGCAAGAATATGAATTTCTTGAACATATGAACATAGCAAAAAAAGAACAATCCTTGATTTCCTTCAATACAATCACATTCGCGTTCTAATGTACAAAATGACTATGATGATAGTTAATGCTTGAAGGTGATCATCTTGGAGGGCCAAAAGTATATCATTCCCTAATCTAAGATGGTTGGATACCCTAAAACAAAAGTACATATTTGATTCTTCAATGGATCAACAAACATTCCAAAAGAGGGATGCTCTCAAAAACTTATCATTTCACATTTAAAAATTATGACTATTTGGACAAGAAAATAAAATAAAAACAAGTGGATTGCATGCAAYTTCCATWTGCGTTCCATTAAAATATTGGCACAATTGATATCCTTCAAGCCATCAACACATGCTTCAATGCAAACCCTAGTTACAATCAATAATTYATAACTAATCAAAGTGAAAACTCAAACCACCACCCCAAGGATATATTTGGACATTATACAATGTGATTCAAAAGTTGTTGGTAGCTAGCTAACTTCAATTAATATGAATACAATCAAATAACATTTCCAAATGGAACATCRACATTAATGTTGCACTTGGCTGCATCAATGGCATACAAYAAGTGCAACATTCMCTATCTACAATCTCACAAACAYRCACTCAATGAAGTTGCACATTGCAATTTCAAATGCAATGACAAATTCAAGAAGAATATTACAAGTTCAATCATTGACATCGAGTTTGTCGAGACATGTCTTACCTTGTAAATGATAGCACTTCCAATATCAATCTACGTCGACAATCACTTGGCAGAAAGCTCCTTCCATGTAATTCATAAATTTTTCAAAATGCCTCCCTTTCTCCRCAAAGACTTTTTGCTCAACCAATACAAAGAATTTCAAAAGCGTTTTCCACCATGACGTGCAACAAAGTCTCCATCAATATCACCCCTTCCAATAAATGAATGCATCTGCATGCATGAAAAAACGATTTCAAGTCATGTTTCATCCATGTCCATGGTGACAGATGGTTGCATCCTGAGAAACTAAGAACAACTCTAACAACACTTGCAAGATGCCCAGATCCCTCACACACGGGCTCCCCAAACGACACCGTACGAAATGCTGCAATGCTTGTTCAAACCCTAAACCCAAACCCAAGCAAGTCTGAAGCAGGAGAACCACACTCAATCTCCCACTCGAACTCGAACGCATTTTCAGTGCGCATAATTTACCTGGCTGCCGTGAGGATCCCAGACCAACTGAGGTCGTCGCTCTCTCTCGCTTGCAAGCCACACTCCAGCGAAAGATTGAAAGCAGCAGCAGAGAAGAACTTGACAAGGCAAGGGCAACGGCATATTCTTTTAAGGACCAATCGAGGGATCAATCAAGGAGTTTCATGGCATGGGTTCTTTTTTAAGAACTTAGAATTAATTCATCAATAGTTCAATACCATAGTAGATACAAWTCTATTGGGAGACATAAATAACATCATCTTCTAAGACTTTAATACGTGTTAGTGGAAATCCTAATTCAATAGTCCATTTGTCCTTTGATTGAATGTCTTTAGAATGTTAAATATTGAATTTTAYACYGAAAAGACARAAAGAATRTTATACTTTATCATTACAAAAGTCTCTATACAATATGATAAACAATAATTTCAATGTATTTTAGTGTTACAAAAGTCTCTACACAATATRTGTTGGGATACCATAGCTTCACTATATTTTTTTATAGTATTTTAATTTTTGCCTTAGAATTCATTATATCATTTGACAAATGAGACCATAATCAGTAATTTATTGACATTGATATATTATAAACATTAGTCATACATTTTCAACATCAAAACATTGTTGTTTTAGTGATCATTTTTAATTGATTAAATTCAATGCTAAAATTGTACAAATATAATATACACAAACAATATATAGACAATATTCATTAAATTATTGTTTTGACATTAAATTTTTGATGATTAAAGGACAAAAGGTTTAATAAAATTCTAATAATATCTTACATAAACATCTATACCTTAAATGAGGTTGTTTGTTTTATTTATTTAAATTTGTTATGGTGAGATCTCTTGGACAATGTGTTCTCCAATCATGTTTTTAGTATAATTGGAAAGTCCTTAGTGAACTGGGATGCCCGAGCTTTGTTTTGTCGCATATAGACATATGGTATGAAAGAAATTGATTTCAAAGTTTTTATGAATTAAAAAATTAGGAGACTACTTTTCCTTTTACTTTGATTTTGATTTTTGCAATTGCAAAAAGATTTACTAGTCTTTCGATACATTACATTAGATTGTTTGTTTTGTTTGCTTGCTTATTACAGTGAGATCTCTAGAATAATGCATTTTCTAGTCCTATTCATGGCATTTTTAGAAAGCTCTTTAGAAAAAGGGGTGCATGGGCTTTGTTTCATGGCATTTGTACATATCATGTGGAAGTTATGATTTTTTGAGTTATTTTTAGATCTTAAATTACCTTAAATTGTGGATTTTTGGACTCTGCATCATTCAATTGTACTTTTGGAATTGACATTGTTCAAAAGCTCTCTGTGAGGAAGGGTGCATGAACTTTGTTTTGTGGCATTTGGACATATGGTGTGAAAGTTATGGATTTTTGAATTTTAGGCCAATAGCATATTAAGGCTAAATAGTTTGTATGGAATAATATTCCTATTTTCAGTTTGAACTATGTCTTACATCAACCCTTAAATGTTGATACGGAGGTTGGGCGTCTGATGGATGACAAAACACCTTTCTGCATAGGATAAGAATGCAACTATTCATCCTCAACAATTTTTATGAAAAAGAAATCTTCTACAATATCTTAATTTCCAATGAGTGCTTCTAGAATTTTTTAAAATTAATGATTCCCATGCTATCAAAATGGATAATTTCCATGGTCACCAATCCGTCTCTTAAGGGTTAAATGCAAATTGTCACAAATTTCATCTAAGTATCCGTTATCATCCATAGATATGAAATCGTTGCTAAACCTCCAATGTCATCCAAACCTTGTAGCTTGTTAATTTTTTCTTATTTATATTTATAAATTCCTTTCTATCAAGGAATTAAAATAGTGATCCTTCGTTCATTGATTCACTTACCATCCGTCTTTGGACTCTTAACCCTTGAATGTCGAGGTGGACGTTTTGTGTCCTCTAGATGACATAGAATCAAACCGCGTAGGACATAATTGCAACTTTTCATCCTTGGTACTAGCTAGGAGTGGAAAGAGTAGATCTTTTCTAGTACTTTGACTTCCAATGAGTATATTTGGCTTACACGGTATAAAAATGCATGATCTCCACGGCCACCGGTCCGTCTTTCAAGGGTTAACTAGTGTGCCCTGTGCCGTTGCCACAGGTAAAATTGAAGTAAAAGTAATAATTTTCTAATTTTTGGATGCATTAAAAACTTCAAAATTCAATAACTTTCACTCCGTAGGTTGGAATGGCACGAAACAAAGCCCGTGCACCCCTCTTTGTCGAGGGCTTTCTGATGGTACCAAGCACGCCACCGGGGGACGCACGGTCCGGGAGATCTCAACGTAACTAACTAACAAACAAACAAACAAACAAACAAACAAACAAACAACAGCCTCATTTAAAAGATAGATGGATGAAATGCATTCATCGGTAATAGGATCCTCCAGTCACCGTGCTGCTTGTCATCCCCAATCCATACGACCGCAAACGCCGCAGCTGCCGATGCTTGCTTGGATAATTCCTGAAAAAATCTCTCTGCTGCTGCTGGATTACTACTCCACCCCTAAGCTTATTACCAAATCATCGTCGCGCTCTGTCTTCGCAGTTTAAGCACACCTTCGACAGGTCAGAAGAGCTCACGAAATTTGCATGCCATTGGTGTAATTGGTTAGGTTWTCACCTCTGGTTTGCGAGGGTTTCGGAATACGGAACTCACAGGGATTGCAATTTGAGGGAGAGGTTACGATTTGAGGTAGAGATTGTGCTTTGAGGGAGAGGCTGCAATTTGAGGTAGAGTCTGTGGTTTGAATGAGAGGTTGCAATTTGAGGTAGAGATTGAGGTTTGATTGTGGGAGGTTGGTGGGGTTGGATTGGGATTGCAGAGTGAGTGCGATGGTGGGCACAGGCAAGTTCTTCGTGGGGGGAAACTGGAAGTGCAATGGCACCACCGATTCCATCTCCAAGCTGGTGTCGGACCTCAACAACGCCAAGCTCGAGGACATTTTTGGACCCACAGAGTGTCAGTAAAGAGGGTTAAGTGTATTATGTTGCAATCTAAGGAAGGCTTGAGTGTATAACCATTGGAAATGGATGAAGAAATCTTACAGAGAAGCGTCCGGAGAGATCTGCTTGCTAATTGCTGGTATGGAGTCCTGAAACGATCCAGACTTGCTAATAGTGCGACTGCCACTAACTTCATCAGCTTTATCGCTTCCGACACTCCGGCTTGGGCTATTGCAACAGGAGCAAGTTGAATCACTTTCGTACGAGGACGATGAAGCAGACCGAGCTTGTTGACGGGCACTCAACCGCGGCTTTCGCTTCCTCCTGGCAAGCCTCCTTTTCTTTCCAAGTTGTGCTGCTTTGGTTCTTTTTAAGCTACTTGTGGTTTGGTTCTTCCCTCTCTTTCTTTTCTTCTGACCTCCCTGTGAAGTCTCTCGGCTTGTAAGCTTGTGAACTTGTGATTTTATCAAATCATAACAATGTTTACCAATGCTGAAGGGTTCTCTTTTGTATCTTTGAAAAGAGGATTTCAGCAATCAGAAATAAGATTAACATACATGTTGGTTTACATGAGGAAGTTTGCTAGGTTTTGAGAAGTCTACAATTCTACCCCTTCTGTATTTCAAAAAGGATGATACCTTCTTTTCAAGTATTCAGGAAGGGTAACTTAATCAATGGTTATGTAATGTTATTTGTAAGGTAGGTTCATATGAAAGTGACACTTTAAGAACTCCAATATCTCCTCCTATTAGTTTGACCTAATTTTGATTGGTCTTTGTGGGTACTTGCAAGGGATTTCAATCTATCAAAGTATGTCTTCTTAGGAYATTGTATGTAAAAGTTATTAGGATTCAAAGCTTTGGGGGGATGACCCCAAGTCATCACAAGTTTTTTTGTTGGGGTTGTGAACATATTTAGATTTGTAGTATACTCATTTAGGGGTGTTGCATTTGGTTGTAGAGAATGACTATTCTTGCTTTAGTACTTCTCTCTTTAGAGTTAAGTTAAGTCTTGTTTTGGAGCATGTCAATGTTTCAATTTTGACAATTTGTATTAAATATGGTTCATTGAATCTATATGATAGTCACCTTTTTGAGCTTTTTGAGCTTTGACAAAGTCCTTGAAGGRTACAAACTTCTTGGTGTTGGCTTTGATGATGACCTTGATTGTCCGATTATGTTTCCACATTGCTTCATTATAATTCACTATCACTAATTGTTATTTAATTACACTGTAAAAATGCATTTTATCTTGTGAAATATTTGAACATGTGATGAAATCTAAAATCATTTGATAGTAGTGTAACTAGGTCATTGAAGCGCATGCGAGAGAGCAATATTTCTAATGTTGAAGAGGCCGACCAAGTCTTGGGACACCTTGAGTCCAATTGTAACCATTCATTGTTCTGAAGCTTAGTTTCAAAGGTTGTCATTTTAAATCCATTGTCAATGCCTATTGGCATCTCTAAGTGAAGCAATTTTTCAAGTCTCTATTGAAACCCAAGGGCTCATACCAAAAGAAACTATTGGTTCTATATAATATGCAAGGCCACCAATATGAAGTAATTTGAAGAAAATATCCTAGACAGTCCTTCTTGAGTACAATAAACTGAATTCTTTTGACACTTGAATAGGAAAATTGAGGTTTCCTATATTTCAATTCTTGCTCAAGGAGAATTTAGCAACTAAGGTAGAAGCTCCATTGACCATGCATACAGCCGGTGAACTGTGATTTGTGTGTTAATTGTGAAAACACTCAATCTAGTAAAGTTTGATTTTAGACATGCATTTATTTTTTTTGCAATTGTTTTTTTAGCTTAACAAGTGCAAAGTTTTCGATGGTGTTGAAGTTTTTACATGGTGCAAGTTTTGAGATTTCTGTAGGCAAGTTCACCCGTATGGTGAATGGAACCTCTGTGGACGGAGACTTAAGTTTACATTATTTACGTGTTTCTTAAATTGAGGGTATTGTTTTCTCTTTGTCTTCTTTGAAGTGTTGCCATACAGACTTGCCAGAATCGCGACTCAGATCTTCACCAGAGTCGTTTTCGGGGTTGAAACCAGAGTCATCTTGGTAGCTGCCTGGGTCTGGATCATTCTTCTCACTGGTGGAGGGAAATCATCATCCGTCTCCTCATCATCCTCAAATTTGTCCTTCTCTGACTTCTCAATGATCTGGGTGTCCTCCTCTGCTTCTTCTTCGTCAGATGCCAGAGAAGCAATCCTCAGCACCTCCTTCACGGATTCTGGCGCTCCTTCACGGATTCTGGTGGTACATGAGATTAATTTGGCCCCCATCTGAATGATATTTTTCACAAGATGGTCAATGCAATTGGTCGTTGCTTACCCACGCATCCTTCGTCCTGTAAAACAACCGCAGCTTTCTTACTGCATCGTTGCGGGAGTCAAGCTTTGCAAGAGCCTCCGATCCGTCTGCACATCCTACTTTGTGAGTCCATCTCTTGACATCAATTGATGACTGATCTGTCTGTGTATTTGGTAACTTAATGTGCAGTGGCAAACTAGACAAGACGGTGGTACGCATGAAGGTCATCTGCAGTCTGATTACCACGAACATCAGACCCTCTGTTTGCTTCAGCTAAACTCTCGGATGAATCTATGGTACGTGACTGCTGGCAGAGAGAGTGGCCGCATTATACTTACTGTAACCGCTTGCAACATGCATATTCTGCTTAATTATCTGTCAATAAGCCTGCGTTAATTTCTGCACACACAGTTGCTTTCGAAATCGTTGTCTGCCTACCTTTGTTTTGCCAATAATGAAATTTCCACTCAACCTTATTATTAGTAGGCCGTTTCTCTGGCATTTCAGGATGATTAGAAACTCTGAAATGAAAGGTTGTTTTACAGGACGAAGGACGCGTGGGTAAGCAACGAGCCAATTCCATTGACCATCTTGTGAAAAATATCATTCAGATGGGGCCAAATTAATCTCATGTACCGCCAGAATCCGTGAAGACCATGAGAGTGACTCGAAACGCTACACTAATGATGGTAAATAGTGTTACCCATACTAACTATTTTAGAAATGGTATAAGTTTTTACTCTTCATGAATTTTTTTCGAAGTGCATGGATCCTAATAGTACTATAGGTGGAAAAACTTTGTACCTATAGTTGGTAAAAA
This sequence comes from Pleurozium schreberi, assembly GCA_006891605.1. NCBI lineage: Eukaryota > Viridiplantae > Streptophyta > Bryopsida > Hypnales > Hylocomiaceae > Pleurozium > Pleurozium schreberi. Next base: position 21,219 of record VACF01000831.1, on the reverse strand, counting down.
TATTCATCAAGAATAAAAACTTATGGCTGTTTTAAATCAATTAATGTAAGTAACACTATTTACCATCATTAGTGATTAGTGTAGCTTGAGAGTGCCTTGCGCTTCTCGATCGGTACGTCTTCACCATACAGAGCAAGAAAATGTATGTCTCATCCAAGATAGAATCACTAAAATAATGAACTTGCTTTTACATGTATCATGCTCGTGAATATTTGCATAAAAAACACAAACCCATTTCAAATATCTTGTCATTGTKCCACAGTGACCTGAAAAAAACGACTTCTGTCTCAAATTTGAGCTCCTGGAGCTTCACGGGAKATCACACTTCAAATCTCTTTCAATTGTTTTGGAAGATGTCCACAATCATCAGAAACGCAGAAGACCATGACTGTAGAAAAATTGTCTGAATTAACATGTCCGAATTGATTAAAATGTCCGAATCAGCACAAAGATATCACTTGTTTAGACGCATCGCTTTGAGCAGTTGTTGCTGAATCCTACACAAATTTCTACTAGTTTGCCATTTCTACACTTGCAACGATGAATTCAAGTTTTCACCAAATCAATCCGTCCAAGAACGCACTTCCCTTCAATTACTTTAGTTTGTCTTCGTAATAGTCTGATTTCATACATGACTGTGTGGACTGCAGATTCAAACATGTGAATCCAATAAGSTAGCTGTGCACAGGTGGGAACAATTTTTTTCTTTTTTTTAAAATTTTTTTATGGGGCTTGCTTTTTGTTGTGAAAATCACCGAATTGTGGACTGTCTGACCAGAATTATTAGCACTTATGGATTGCTGCAAAGTTTGTCCTCGGCAAATGGCGATAGTTCTTCAGTTTTTAAGAGTGATGGCCAGCAGCATTTTCCTAACCTTCTGTTTTGTCTATTGCAACCTCTTGGTAAATCTGTGGGCTTTGGGCCATTGAAGGATGGTTACTATTTTTTTTAGTGCATCCTCATTCAACATGTCAGTTTTCTTATCGATGTTGTGAGATTGATTGAGCTTTTTTGGCATCTCTTTAAACTTCACAGCCAGTCCCACGGCGGTCGTTTTTCTAGTGCATTTTCAAAAACTGTGAAGTTTAAGGCAGTTAATCTTGAATGATTTGTTTTTTTAAGGTCTTATTCGTTATATTTGGACAAAGTGTAGTCTCAATTTTATCATCAACTCGAAGATAAACCGTTACAATTGTTCAATTTTGAGATTAATTGATAATTTGAGACTTTAATATATACAAATATATAAAAAACTTTGATTGCCCAAAGGTTGTAGTCTCATCTTATTGTCGACTCGACGATAAATCATTATAACTGGTTTAGGGTTGAAGTTTCAAAACGTGTAGATTGTGTGATTTTACTAAAGCAGGCCTTTTTTGTGTGTTTCAGATTGCTGAGTAAGTCATCACCTCCAGTCTTGGAAGTAATAGGTAAAAATTAATCATTTGAGATTGCAGTAGGCTTGAACGGGCATAAGTGGCTAATTTACTTCACTTGTAGAGTCAAGTGTGTGTGCTCTAGTTGTGAAAATTGTAACGCTGTCCTCGTTGTTGCATGTAAGGTAAACATGCGTATTGCCAAGCAGATTTGCTATCTGGTTACCTTGGAGAAGCTATAATTTGTCAACTTACATATTTTTYAGGGATTGAGAAGTTTGAAAGAAGTCATTCGTAAGTAGAATCAAGACATTCTAACAAGAAATGAACTTTTAGTGATTTTTCAAAGTTTGTTGGGACTAAATTGGTAAAGCATGGGTAGACAGGTGCCAAACCACATGCTCATGTGCCTACTCCCAAGTGCATTATCATGAGCCGCTCAAGGGTTGCTAAGATTGTGGTAATGGGTGGGTGACTGACAAAAATGGGAGTGTTCAGTAGATGTCGGAATTGGATGACTAACGGCATTGGGTTGTTCTACCTTATAGGTTACTTTATTGGTATCTCATTAAAGTTGAGTCTCATTTAGTTCTAATCTATACATTTGTACTCAACGGTAGAGATCAACAAAAAGTTATTTAAACACAGACCTTGGAATTGTTGGCATATTTCATTCTTTCAAAAAAAAAAAAAATGTTTCTATTTTCARGCATGTGCCAAATTACATTTGGCAACTTTAGACTAATTGATATTTTGTCCACAAGTTTAAAAATGTGGAACGTCCTTTTTCTCATTGTTTTCTTGCAATTTAAAAAAACTGGAGCTTGTTGAGGGCCACCATTAGATTCTAGCCTACATTAAAAATGTAGAAAAAGAAAGAAATGAATATACAATATTTTTAAAATAAAAATAAACAATACTTAAATAAAAATATTGGTTTTTAAATTTCTATATATTTGCATTGCTAGATAAAGTCAAATGGCACTTAGCAAGCGCAAAATTTTCTTGAATGATCATCACCTATGTTTTTTTATACACATTTTTTTGCCATTAGGCTACAACCCAAAGACATAATCTATTTTTGGAAAACAAATTCTCATTTTTTTGGTTCAAGATAGCTACACTAAATAGTGAAATTAAGTTGCCCTTCACTAATTTCTCAACATCCCACATTATATAAATAATTAAATTGTTATTGTACAAGAATGCACTATAACAATTGAATTAGTTATTGGTGTAGTTGGAACTCATGAACCTCCATATGTACAATGTATAATAAAAGTATTTACAATAGAAATATTTGTTGACTTTGATGGCTTGTAGAGAAACTTTCTTGGGATAAGGCAACCTAATTGTAAAGGCAACCTAATTTCATTATTTAGTGTAGATTGCTTTTGTATTTTCATAACCAATAGCCAAATTTTAACTAGGTATCACCTAGTTGAAATTTAGATATCACCAACTACCAACTGAGTATCACATGAGAATTGAAGAAATAGGCTGGGTGCTTCTCCCAAACTGCTCAAAAAAAAACACTAGTAAGTTACTCATCGATCTCGGAAGGAGCTCGCCCACGACCTCATCAGTCCTCCGGTCGCGCGCATGTCGCCGTCTTCCTCGCGAATGCGCGTCGTCTCGTCTTTTCAGATGCAGCCAAGCTGCACCCCCCCCCACACGGCAGGCCACTTCCCCGAATCCCCAGATCTAAGCTCTCTGCAGCAATCAGTCAATTAGTGCAACTCGCCCAAGGAATTTCGACCTCAGTAACTTTTTAACCTCCTCGCGCTCCGAAGTCCAAGACGTGGACGATGAGCAGAGAGATTCGGAGAGCTTTTTGACCACAGAGCTTCTCAGTCATTTGTCCAATCCAATGCTTGACTTTTCAAAACCACACCTTCTACATGATGAATTTGCGGAACTTGAAGTTCATAGCACATTCATAAACTAAGATAATATACGGTAAGCAAACATATGCAGAAATTGAAGAAATTCAAGGATGATTCAGGTGGTAAGCTTCGGCGACGGGACTCACGGGAACGCAACTGAAGTGAAGGGCGGGCAGGTTCAGTTGGAGGCAGCTAATTAACTTAAGAAGCGTCCCCGACGGACGAATCCGCCCAGCTGGCCGACTTGCGTCATTAGTCAATTCACGATCAGTTGTTGATCAGTTCCCAGGTTCTGAACTTTCCTTTTCCGGATTTCGCTTCTCTTTTCAGCTTCTCGGCTTGTAAGACTCGGGGGAACTTTATTAGCGATGATACATATACCGTCTGCGATGCCGCAGTAGGTGTCTGAGTTGTTTCTGGAGAGAGATCGAGACAGCTGAGGGAATCGAATGCAGCGCCGCGTTGTAGGAACTGAAGGTAAGTGACTGGAACTTCGATCTCCTAGTTCGTTCCGTGGGTGGGATTTGCGCGCATGCGTGACTGGGTTGCTTTGTCGGCGGGCTCCTGTAAGAGTCTTTGTCGTGGTTGGATGAGTCGTCAGTGGCGGCACAGGTTGGGTGTAACTTTGCCTGATTTTCTACCCGCGCGCGGGGATCTGGGACTCCGACGAGGACTTCGCAGTTTTAATTCTCACTCTAAATCTTCCTTCGATTCAGGCCCGGATTTCAGGGCGAGTGAGCTAGCGAACTGGTGTTTGGGGCAAGGAGTTGGTTGGTTTTCGAAGCTATGCTCAGTATATATTGCTGCGCAGGTCGTCTATGATTCAGCTAGATTGAGTGAGACTCCAGGGGCTTCCTCTTCTGTAACCGATCTTTCGGACGCGGGATAGTACTCTGCAAGGTCGGGTCGGTTCTGTGGAGTTCGCAGGTTCACGGGGCGGAAAATACGGCGAGAGAAGAGGAGCCTCCCGCGTTGCAGTTGTGGTGCTAGCGACGACTTTCTAGGCTTCTTCATTTCCACTCCGCTGCAGCTGCGGGGAAGGGGGAGAGCCTGGGAGATCTCCGGGACTGCACACCAACACCGTCGCTGAGCTCATTTGCAGATTTCAATCCACTTCGAAACACGGGAAGCAAGCGTAGGGGTTTCTTTTGTCACTCACATCGTGGATTATGCCGATACGTACTTAGCATTGGGATCAAATCACCAGGGGAAAGGCAGACAGGGCCTGCATTGAATCAGAGCTTTCAGGTTCGCAATGGGGACTTCACTRCTGCAAGACTGCAGATATACCAGTTCGCACAATAGGGTCAGAAGAGTTCAATGACCCAGTTCTAATGAAAAGGTGATCTTGCTTCGTGGGTCTCACGCTCACGGAATCCAGGACTTCTCGAGAGCTGCGACGGTATCCATGACTCGGGTCCGTGGCATCAATTTGATTTAATTTAGGGCGACGCAACTCCAGTTCCAATCGCTGRTTCCCACGACGCGTTTCCCAGAGTCGACATGGCCAGGATGCGTAAACCGCGGGGAGAAGCGCTTCTGGTACTCTGCTGCCAGATTCTAGGTCTACTGTTTGGGGTGCAAGCCCAGTTCCCACCGCCTGCAACAACTGTTTTGCCTCCACCAGTAGTTTTGCCACCTCCAGGAGCTCTCTTGCCTCCTCCGCCAGGGAACTATGCTGTGCCTCCCGGCTTGGCGTACCCCCCGGGCTACGAGAGTCCGCCTGGCACTGCCACCGAYGTCGAGCAGCAGCTGGTGTATCAGCAGCTGCAAGACATGTCGAAAAACATCACCACCAGACTTCAAGAGAAGTACAGCTTCTGCATCTCCAACGGGTAAGCGATCTCAACCTAAGGAGAATTGAAATTCAATATGTGAACTCATCAGATTTTTGAAGAATTTCATGGTCCATGTCCTTTGATGATAGTACAAAATACACTAGGAAGGGAATTTTGGAAATAAATGGACTTTCGTCCAATTTCCATACTGGGTTTAATTTCTCCTCTGTAACTTCAGCTAGCACCAAGAATATAGGTGTAGATTTAGAATAGAAGTGAAAAATAGACCAGMATTATCGTCCTAATTTGAAAATTCTAATGTTTGATTAGGGTGTCCAGAAGATTTGGTTTGAAGTCGTACCTGTAGATAGGGTTCGCAGAGTTTTTGCTCTCCTATGAATGAGGATCTCATATTCTTCACACGTCTGCTGCGACATTCATGTTGCCATTGCGCCATCTGTTGATCACATCCAAAACTAAACTTGTAGATGGAGAGGGTGTCATCAGTAGCAGCATCAATGGATCACAATTTTATTTCTAGTTATTTTATATTCGATTGGTGTGTGTGTGTGCGTGTGTTTGCGCAGGGAGAAGGAGAGGGACGAAGTGTTCGGGTTTGATTCGAATGCTCCTTTTCTGAATAAATGCTTTCTGGATACTGGTAAAAGCAGCCATCCATCTAGGTCCAGCGGTTCCTATTTCCACTCTAATACAGTTCGCTCAAGATTGTTTCACTTGTTCATTAAAGTGTTTAAATATAATATCTTATTAGTATCTCAATTCAGGAGATTGGATTTCAGCAAGTTTCTTAACGTTATGTGACTGACTCGTAGCTGTAGCATATGTTATATTCAGTCCCCACAGCAATGTTTGTAGCAACGTTTGAATKTCACTGGTATCACTAAACGTGATCATTCTCAAGTTGACATTCAAACTTTGCTACTAAACGTTGCTCAAAGTGAACAATCTCTTGGATTATTTACCTTTTCTGAAAAGCATTGCGTGTTTGCAGGATGCTGAAGCATGGTCCTAAATTTGCATCTCTATTAAAATTAACCTTCTTCGAGCCTATTCCAAAATGATGTTAGATGCATGTTTCCAAATGTAAAAACATTGCTAAACCCGGGGCCCAAATTCGAGTAGTGGTAGCAACTTAGCTGACTTTGGGGGTGGCTTGGTCTGTCTAGAGGGCACCATGTCGGAGCGCCTGTGCGTGTTGGCGGAGGTGAAGTTGTACTTCGACAACATCAAGAATTTGGACAAGCCGAAACCCAACCTGAATTGCAACGGCTCCAGTTGGAGCACTGCGTGTGAAGCGGGGTTTTGTGCGCAGAAGCTCACTGCAGGAGGCCTCGACAGTGAGGAAGTGCCCGTGCGCACGTCCTTCAAATTGCCCTGCTGTGATGGATTCTTCTGCCCCCGGGGCCTCACGTGCATGATTCGTAAGTCCAAATCGATCAATTACAAAAAACCCATCTCGGGCTTTGAAAGTAGTTGTTGTCACATTCTTCCGAACAAAGTAACTACTAATCTTTTAACCTTCAATCTCTCGTTAAATTGGCGCAAAATTTTCCATTTGAATGGCGTCGTAGTGAATCCTCAAGAAAGGAAGGAAACGAAAGGTTTTAGGGAACCGGGAGTGGATCGGAGTGGAAATATTAGGTTAGCAGTGCACAATGTTGTGGATAAAGTACAATTTGCACATCAATTTGCATCTCAATTTCGTCATAAACTAATGCAAATTATGTCAAAATGGTGCATGAAATACCGCCTATTTAACGGAATTGACATTCGTTTCTCGAGTGTAGAATAGCACCTTGCAATCTGAGACGGTTTGCCATGTATTCGGACTCTATTGTTTGCATCGCCTTCCTGATAATATTAACCGCCGGCGCGTTGCTTGTCTTTGAACCCGTCGTGACAGCGTGCCCGTTGGGCGCTTATTGTCCTCAAGCCGTATTCAACGAATTAWCGGGGCTCTGTGATCCGTGAGTACTGCTGCTCCAGCCCTCATGCTACTTGTAACGCTTGCTTGCTTCGATGCCGCTGTGTACGTCCTGCAGAACTATGTTATTCATGTGTGCGCTGGCGTGTGATCGAGTGCAGGTATGAATACCAAGTGCCGCTAGGTCAAGACCAGCAATGTGGAGGAGCTGATAAGTGGGCTTCTCAAATGTGGCTAGATGTAGCAAGAGTTCTACCAAAAAATATTTACAGCTACAGAGATTGTGAATGCCGCTGTGCTAGATTGAAATTTTCAGCCACAGTTAGCAGTTCCTTAAGCAGCTGCAGTTGTTTGTGAAGATCACATTTGGGACCAATGCAACCCGACCTCTAGAATATGCATGAATTTCTCAGATTTGTTGTATTTCTCCTACAGCCTGTTGCTAGATCATTTGAGCATTGTCAGCATTTGAGCAGGTGCGCCGATACCTGTATGTAGGCAGAGTTGAGTACAAGCATTCCCCGCAATGTGTACACTGAAAGGAAAGGAGAAGGGTCCATGATAATGTATTGAAATAATTTTGCGAAGTAACTCCCATTTCCAGGTCTAAAGAACTTGTTTGCCCAAGCAGCGAATTGCAAGTGCCTAATAGAAGTGTGCAATGTTTATATCAGGGTTTTAGGGTCTAGGGTTTAGTGTAGAGTGGGGTGTTGTGTTAGGGTAACGAAGGGTCAGTCTGTCTGGATGCAAGCAAGGCGAGACTCACTGTGTTTTGCATGCAATGCTGCAATCAGGCTTCCTGTGGGTATGCCCAAGCGCGAGCGCGTCCTGGTGGTGGAGCGGATCATTGCGGCCCTGGGACTGGGACCCATTCGAGATTCTCCAGTCGGGACTGTGGAGAAGCGTGGGATCTCGGGTGGACAACGGAAGCGTGTCAATGTGGGACTGGAAATGGTGATGGAGCCATCTCTCTTGATTCTGGATGAGCCCACGTCGGGGCTCGACAGCACTTCTTCGCGCTTGGTGCTGCAAGCGTTGCGACGGGAGGCCAGCATGGGGGTCAATGTGGGCGTCGTCCTTCATCAACCGAGGTACGTGTTTTTAAAAGTCAACCAAGTTTCTTAACATTCTGATAAGCAAAGAAAAAACTATGGCTGATTTGAAGTGATTTCAGTGTCGAAGGGGCTGATAAGAAGGTGCCTGTTAAGAGGTTAAATTGATTACTAGTATTCTTTTTCTCTTTGTAGGGTAGATCTATAGCTACAATGGAAGCTTTGAATCGTTTCATTGCGTTAAGTGAGCTGACCAATGTGAGGAACTTCAGGGCCTCTCCCCCGAAATTTAACGAATGAAGCTTGGTGTTAAACCTAATAAGAAGTAGTGCACAGGGTAAAGATGTCATGCTACAATATTTTCACTCTAGGAATTTAGATTTTCAACGTTGCCTCACCTGTGCTGAGAGCGAGAGGGGTGAAACTGTTCTGTTCATGGATTTTTGGCTCACGCTGGGTTGAATCTCATGTTGGGACTCCTGGACTGTAGCACTGGAATTCACCCGTACAGCAATGTTTGATGCATTTGTAGCAACCTTCGAACRCTGCTGGTAACCCTAAAGCGTGATTTCGAAGTTGACATTCAACATTGCTACTAAACTTTGCGCAGATTGAACAACGTTTTCGAACATGTTTGCTGAAAAAACTTTGCTTACGCAACTTCCAACACATTGCTACATATTTTTCAAACGTTGCCAAAAATGTTGCTAGAAACGTTGCATCACTTTCCAAAATTCTAGCATGYGTGAAGAGAATCTCGCATTGGCTTGAGAAGCTCTTTCTTGTTCAGATTGAGGTCACCTTGTTCCGATTGCGCTCAAYGTTGCARAAGAAGRTGTGAGGGGATTCTTTTATCATGTGTTAGGGATCCAATTTTTAACCCAATTCACAAGGTACTCGACAAGGGTTCTCAAGGGCTGTCGATGTACTAGAGTGTGCGCATGGATCGTTGTTAGTACAATAAGTGGCGGAATTAATGCTTGAGTGTGGGATTTGCACCTGCAGTTACGGGYTGTTCAAAATGTTCGACGACGTGATGTTTTTGGCGAAGGGCGGGCGCACGGTGTACCTCGGACCCGTCTGCGAAGTGGAAGATTACTTTTCCGGATTAGGTTTGATTGTCCCTGAGCGAATCAACCCGCCGGATCACTACATGGATGCGCTGGAGGGCATCGCGGTGCCCGAGGACCAACCGGACTTCGACCCCAAGAACTTGCCTGTCCTGTGGATGATCAARAAAGGCTACAACATTCCCCCGGACTTGACCGCCATGGCTGCGGATCTGAAGCGCGGCATGGCGCGCGGCAAAAGCTTCAAGAAGAAGAAAGAGCAGAAACGCAACACCACTTTTATTGAGGATTTCTGGAAAGAAATTCGGTCCTTCGTGATCGTGAACAAGGACTTGATTGCCAATTCGTTTCGGAGGGTGGAAAACAAATCAGGACGTGTCACGCCGGGCTTCTTCAAACAGTTCTTCATCATTTTCCGCCGGTAGAACCCTAAACCCTGAACCTTCTCTCTCACCCACCCATCCCACCCATCCCACCCACCTTCTCTATTTCCAGTTTTTCAAATTTCTAGGAAAAACCTCAAGTGCAGGACGCGTGATTCATTTATTCGACCAAAAGTCTGTCAAGGTTGTGCCGTCTGCTGTTTCTTGGAGATTGCTCTGAAGCCCAAGACTTTCTTCTATTTGCTGTTGTTGACGAGTTGGAGTTTTTGTTGTACATTTGTAGATTGGCCAAGCAACGTTTCAGGGAATCTCGGGTGCAATTCCAAGACTACATCATTTTGTTGATGGCTGGGGCATGTCTCGGTCCCCTCTCTAACATGAAGGACACCAATCTTGGAACTGGAGGCTACTTTTATACGCTCATTGCCCTCGGTACGCCATTCACCGAGTTACTTTCTTTAATGACTAAGCAACAGGCAGCTTGGGAAATGCACGGCAGGATTGGTGAATTGCTGGTGTATTGTACAGTACAGATGCCATTTCTGTTTTTGCTGAAAATTGTTTCTTAAATTTCCGTGATACTAACATTGTCTAGTTATGTGGCTTGATCAGCTCTTCTCGTTATGATTGCTTCGTTGAGAACATTTTCCAATGACAAGCTCACATTCTGGCGAGAGAGCGCCTCGGGGGTCAATCGAGTCGCTTACTTCATAGCGAAGGATGTGGTCGACCTCTTTAATGTGGTGATCAAGCCAGTCATTTACCTCTCCATGTTCTATTTCTTCAGTAACCCTCGGTCAACATTTGCAAGTAATTTTACGGTGACACTGGTGCTAGTGTATTGCGTCACGGGGATTGCATACATATGTTCAATCCTTCTCGAATCTGCCCCGGCTCAACTGGTGAGYCCAATTTGCTCTCACCACGGTACTGTCTCTTACAATGCGCAACTTGTACAGGTGGAAACATTTGTTACGAATCAGGCTTCACGCTAACAAATGCCTGATGCCACTTTGGGCTACTGCGCCCTTGTTACTATTTTTAGAATGTTCAAATTTTCATATTTTCTTGTTGGCAAGTGAAAGGAGATTCCAACGCTCCAAAGAATGAGATATTTGGATATTGTATGCAAAAGTTACAAAGGATCAAAGTTTGTTTTGGTAGATGTTTTCTTAAATCGTTTTCTCAACATACACACATAATTGATTTTGGAGATGTATCGTCAATTAAAGTGATGATTGTGGTTTGAGGAAAGGTGGAGTTTTGGGTGTATCCATCTTATTGACAAGCCAAAATCTTGACGTCTGTGGTAGAACAAGTGTGTTGCTTGATGGTAGACCCTGTCACCTATGGTTGATCACCTAAGCAATTCCATGCATGTTTTGAAGCAGTATAAGGCAATGTAACACATGGCAATTGTATCTTGTTCTCCTACCAATATCACTCCAAGCCGGCAAATTTTGAACCTTATTATAACCATCTGCAAAACTAATAACTAAAATTAGTTCCAACCTCTGCTAAAATTTGCTCACCCTATCAATTGTCCATGGGATCTTAGTTGGGAATGGGTGGTTTTACCATAAGAGCACCTCCACTAGCATGTGCCAAGGGTCTGACACGTATTAAGCTTGGATGACAAATCCTCGAAGCCCCCCAAAATATTCTCATGACACTCTATTTTAGTGAGTCAAGCAATGGCTCATGAAATCATTGTTCATCTTAAGTTTAATGAGATTTATCCTATAATTCACTTGATGATTGATTAATTGACTATTCATGGGACACATTTGGTGAGCAAAGATGGGGGACAAGGGTTTTAAAAGTTGATGTAAACTATAGATGTAAACTTTTCACTCATCAAATTTGACAAGGGATGGACGCTTAACCCTTGAACAACTAGGAGGTGACCTTGGAAATCATTAATTTTTGAAACCGTGGGAATCATTGGCCTAAAAGAATCCAAAAAGAATTGTTGGAAGTCAAGGCATTGTAAAAAAAATCTTTCCTTTCCATCACAAATTCCGAGGAAAGATAGTTGCATTTTTATCCTACACATAAAGATGCTCTCTCATTCATCGACCAGTAAATGGCCTCGGCGTTGTTTAGGGGTTAACATTACAAACACTCATCCCACCGAACTTTACTCCACAGAATCTTGTTCCCGAAGAGTAGATGATAACATACACGAATTCCATTACCCGTATCATTCATCCACAAAATATCATTCATCCACAAAATATCATTCATCCCGTCCCCAAACCAAGTCCAACGTCGGACCTTGGAATCCGACGACACTTCTTCTTCAGCAATAACAAACAATCGTGATCTCTCAACAGGCAACAGCTCAAGCAGGCAACACTCATTTTTGCAAGCAAAATTCACACTGTCGTGCCGGAAATTCTCGCTTACGCGATAGAAATTCAGATCATGTCCGCTTCATCATCCAAAATTCCATTAAACCACACCAAAAAAAAAGTGCCAGAAGGAACAGAATTCGGCAGCACAATCAAAGGATGTTGCTACTTGTGCAGCATCCTGGAAATTATCAAACTTGGGGTACCTCAAGATTGGGAATCATTGGCCAATTGCGCAACTTTTTTGTCTTCCTGTTAAGAAATCTCTTCTGAAACTTCTTGGGGGCAGTGCCATTGTTGCTGTTTAGGAATTGCAGTGAGCTAGCAACTGCAATTTGCAAACGGGGCGAGGCAGTGTGCGCGTCTGGAACAGAAGAAATGTGGCAGAATTCGCGCATTGTAGGGTTCAAGGTTTTTTCAGTTTTCAGTTTTGAGAACTTTTCTTTCGGCAGTGCTGTTGTTGCTACTTCGGAATTGCACAACTGTAATTATTTTTGCAAAACAGGAAGGGTATTAATTGTGAGAGTGTCTGCATTAGCAGAAATGTGGCAGAATTAGCACATGCTAGGGTTCAAGATTAGCATCCCCTGTTGTCAGACAAAAGAAAAAACATGGAAGCAATCTATTAAAGCCCTAAAGATTTTTTTTCGCTGTCTCTTTCGCAATTATTTCACGTTCTCGGACGGTGCCGTTCCTTGCACGCTCTGATCGAAGCGCATGTGTACAGTACAAAGCGGATGCTCTTCCTTGTCATTCTTGACGTGAATTGTTGCACTGGAATGTCCGGAAGCAGAGGGTAAGCAGAGGTGTAGGGGATACTCTTTCTGTTCATCTTTAAGCGTTTTAACCGATCTGTAGGAGTGTGATTACATTACGAACTCCTCAGTAGAGCTCACTGGAGAGATCTCTTCGGGTACTTTGATCAAATTYACTTCACTGTGTATGAATTTCKTATGCCAATATGCGCGAAGTGAGATTGTAGAGAACGCCATTTTCAGTAGAAGATCCGTGGTGGTAGACGTTTAGTCAAGTAATGCTTTACCTTGAATGGTTGCTAATTGAAGGCCATCCAAGTGTAGATTAAAAGAGATGAATTGAAGTGTTGATTGGAAGAGATGAAATGTTTGTGTTGATTGGAAGAGATGAATTACTGATTCAATAGAAGATGTTACAGGATCCGGTTCGGAGGGGTTTAGTATCCTCTACTTTACAGATTGTATCCGCCAATGTTTCAGAATATTGAAGAAATTTAGATTGAAATTGATGTGCAATTCTGTTTCCGGAGATGAACGCAGCTTACGACGACACCAGTTGTTGAGACTTTCTTGTGCGGAATTCAAATTCTTGTTTGGGTGTGGCTCTGTGGCAGTTCACTTGTGGCGTGGAATACGAGGATTCTGTACGTGGAAGACGGTACAGTCAGTTCCACTGCAGTTGTTTGTTGAATGGAATTTACGACGGCAATGATTGCCAATATGCGAACCTTGAGTGCACGGCATCGCCGTGCAGGCATCAAGTCAAATGTTCAAGGCATTTTATTGGTTATTTTAGATGGTGATTCTAGTTCTCAAATTGGGTGCTTTTGATTCCAAGGTCCATGGAGACCTAAGTCTAGGAATAATGTGGTGGTCCGTGATGAGGGTATGTCACTAATGTTTTTAGGGCTTAAATTCTTTGCTTTAATGTGGTGCAGGTGGGTGCTACGTGGAGGGCGTCCAATTGTCCAATGCATTCCGGTGGCGTGATTCAGTAGGGCCTTATGAAAATCGTCCGGGGCACTATGGAGATGTGTGGAATTACTGGTCGGATGATGGCTTTGGGTACTTTGAGGGACTCCAGGTCAGTCTGCTCATTATCATGCATGAAATATTTTTGTACACAACTTTTTCTTCGTTCATTCCACTTTGTGTCACTCTTGTGATGCTCTTTGAAGCCCTTAATTCTTGTCAATTATACTAACCCTTATGTTGATAGTTTTCTAGTTTCATTTGAGTGTGCACTAGAAGAAATCCACACTGGAAAAACCCATCCTAGATGAGAGTTTTATGTTAAATCTAGAATGAAACTAACACAATTGTGTTTTAAATAATAACAGATTTAACATAACTATGTTTAAAATAACACAGATTCAACACAAAACCATCATCTGGAATGTTTTTTCCAATGTGGATTTCTACTAGTGAGCATTTCCTCATATTGCAAAATGCAATTATCTTCCACTTTGTTGACATCCTTATTGAATCAACTTGTCAGAGTCTCCAGCAATGTGCCTTGCCACCCCATCAAACACTAATTTTGTGTTCGACATTTCTTTTTCCTCCTAATTCAACATTACTTTGTGGTTGCAGCTGGCTGAGGATCTGGGAGCAGCACCCATTTGGGTCTTCAACAATGGTATGGAACCTCCAATTTTCAATTTTTGTAACATTTATGTTGTATGCCTTCCGAGTTCTTGTGCATGTGAGTCAATTAAACATGACAATTGACAACACAACTTATCATTCCTGCACTATGCATTTTTTTTTTAAATTTCAAAAGTAGTATGCTAGAAAATATTTCAGTGAGCTCATTCATTTGTTTCCATGAAAAATGGGACTTCCAGGCATCAGTCACGATCAATCGGTTCCAACAGAGTTAATCGGTCCATTTGTTCAGGTACAATTCACATATCAGGGTGTTTTTTTGACTGATATCATAAACCTCATATTCAAATGGCGAATTTCGGTCACCTCCTGAAACCTCAAATAAATAATACTATTCCTTGTTTTTAGAGCTCTCGGCACTTGAATTTGGGGTTGTGTAAGATTACAGTCACCATTTTATTGATTGTAATGTACCATCTAATTTCACAGCAGTTTTAGAATAATTATCCAAAGCACAATAAATGCAGCTGTTTATTTAGACGATTTGTTTTCCAATTTTTTGGTGGAGCAGGATGTATTGGATGGCATTGAGTTTGCAAGAGGACCTGCGAACTCAACATGGGGGGCCATGCGAGCTTCAATGGGACATCCTGCACCTTTTCAACTTGAATATGTGGCAATTGGTAATGAAGACTGCTACAAACCTTATTACAAAGGTAAAGAGCTTTTCTTCAAACTTGGACTTACGGACAACTAATACAATAGGACCTCCCTTACTCAATAGGTCCCGGACCGGTCTGACATATTGGTTTACAGAGGTTTATTGGCTACTTAGAGAGGGTTAGATTTAGTCACAACCTTTGTAATGTGGCCTAGTCTAGGACCGGTCTGACAACATTGGTTTATAGTCTAGGTTTATTGGCTTACAGAGGAGTGACTTAGTCACTTAGAGAGGTTCTACTGTATTCCTAGATTATTTAATGAAAAAATAATAATAATAATAATCTGTGCACAATAAAAAGCAAAGTCAAGTTAAAGCAATTGACCAAAAGCTCAAAAACCTGCTTTGGGATGTTAGTCAGCCAAGGTTAACTCTAGAAGGGCCTAAATGCCCTTTGCAACTGTATAGTATATTATGAATACAGTGGTATTTGATCAGAAAAACATTGATAGAATACTTTTCAATACAAAGTAAATTAATGATCAAGATAGTATGTAAATAACAATTCATATACTAAATCACAATTGAAGAGTTGTAAGGCCAAGTACAGGTTGTATTGAGAAACCCCAAGGGTTAACATGCTTATGGTCTGGGGTGTGCTTAAATAGGAAATTACATGGAGTTTTACAAGGCTATCAAGCTCATGTATCCTGACATTCAAATGATTTCCAATTGTGATGGCTCGGGTGTACCTCTCGACCACCCAGCCGACTTTTATGACTTCCATGTAAGCCTCAAGAATAGTTTTCAAGACAAAATCACTCTGGGTTAATTAATTTTCTTGTCTTGATTCTAAACTTGTATGGCTTGCCTTTCTTTTTATTGGCTTATCATTTACAAGTTTTTATATTATCCACAGATCTACACAAGTGCCAACAATCTTTTTGCAATGCGCCACCAATTTGATAGCACTTCTAGGAGTGGGCCAAAGGTATGTATATCTAATTCTATCTAATTAACCCTTGAAGGATGTGGCCCCCTATGGTATTCACCAAAATGCTTCTATTATTGGACTAGAAGTGCTATCAAATTTGATAGCACTTCTAGGTGCATTATTTGTTTTTGTCTTGAATAATGAAGTCATCCATCGGACGTTTTTTTATCCTTGGCATCTTTCGAATTGATCAAATTGGGAGTTGCCTCATCACCCATAAAAAAACAAATTTCAATATCTTTTGCACAATCTTGAGCTCATTTCTAATAGTACTTAAAGTTTTAGGAACAAGATAGGCATTGAGAGCCTTTCAATGAGAATCAAACATGCTTTTGTAGTACATGTCAAATTTGAACCTCAATTTGGTTGCTAGTTATTGTGGAGAATGGCAAATTCTCACCATTGTTGAAAGAAGTTGTGCAAGAGGAGATTTTTCATGAATGAAAAATCGAATGAAGAATCAAACATCATGATAAATGAGAGTGGGTTGGCAGGCATTTGTAAGTGAATATGCGGTTACGGGAACCAATGCGGGTCATGGTAGTTTGTTTGCTTGCGCAAGTGATCCGCAATGCTCATAGCACGTCAATTTTGTCACGAGCTTAGAGCATTTACATCCTTGCTCGCAATACTTGACATGCTATAATTTTGTATCTATTTTTGAAGAGCCCACAAAGCAAAGTTGTTAGCACTTGTCTTTTCATACCTTTGAATATCTCTTCTCTAATATGGGTTCAAGATTGTATATATAAAAGGATGTGGCCCTTCTTTTTTAAAGTCTTGAAGTAGTTCCGAAAATGGTAGTGGATGAACTTGAGCATAGAAAAAAATTGATAGTTTAATATTTACAATTAGGTTGTATTTTCAAAATTTGATTTTTCTAAGGAATGAGCACTAAATAATTACATGTTTGTTCAAAAGATGAGGCCATTTTTGTAATGGTCACAAAAATTTTACTTTCAAGATATAGGTATATATTCATTCTCCTTGCTCTAGAAGAATTCATATGTAATGACCAATAAAACCAATTGTAGGTTTTCTTGATGGACATTTCTCTCGTATATCCTTAACATACATCTTCTAATAATAACTTCTAAGCTTTGTTGATTTTAGCCTAGCCTTCCAGGGATATTTGTCGTATTAGCAAGTGTGTGCATGTTTTTAACTTATTTTGGACCAAACATGGCTCCCACCTATGAACAACTTTGTGAATTTCTAGAAGACAACCCTAAAAATCACAAAGTTCATTTTCCATACGAAAAAGTTCTCTTCCTATAGGAAACATTGTCTTCTAGAACTAAAGAAAAGTAGAAGTATAGAAAAATAAACTTTTTTCTAGAAGTTCATTTTCCATAGGAAAATTTTGATTCCAGCTCCAACACAAATTGTGTGTGAAAATTTTCACTAACCCTCAACATCTCTCCGAAGTACCCTAAGTCGCTAATTTACATGGATAGAGGCAGGTATACCTGAATTACCTTATCCCGTAAGCGTTCTAAAATCCATTATCAGAGTGCTTTGGGCAATGTTCTGTCCAAATAACATCGACAATAATACTTGAAATTTTAATAGACAAACGTCCTTTGAGACATGTTTGATGAAATTGAGCTAAGCTAATATATATGTGCGAATACATAAGCAAAATGTCCCAAGAATCCAAAAACAGATTCAGGCGTTCACGAATTAATAGGATCTGATACAGAGCATCGATCATTGGAACGACAATCAAAGACAAAAAAAGAACCCCAACAACTGCGGTTCCGAAGGAGACAAAAAGATACCTATCGACTCTCTTTATTGGCCACTTAAACCATCAAAATCCTGAAGAGATGAGATGACATGATATTTCCAAGACTGAGGCTTAGTATGACTTGGACACAGCCAATACCTTCAAGACCATGATCCTTGACCAAAATTTACCTGAGACGGTTCAAGATTACGGTACACCTAAGCTTTTTAGCAACAACTGAGAAGAGCAGTCCTTGGTGATCAGTCCTTCATCTCCACTAGAAAAATCTCCGGAAGAAGGGAACGGTAGATATATTCAACTGTCCCTGTGCACCCTCTGTGCTTCCACATTCTGCTGATGTGCGTCAACAACTTGCAGAGTTTGCTGAGCGATGGAGAGCTCCTCATCAGTTGGAATTACCAGGATCTGCACCTTTGAACCCTTCTTGTGGATCGCCTTGGCCTCTTTCAATTTCCCTTCCTCATTTTTACTCAAATCTATCTCGATACCAAACTTCTCCAGGCCTTCGCAGATAAGTCTACGAGTGCGACCAGATGCCTCCCCAACTCCTGCACTGAACACCACCGCGTCGACATGTCCTTGCAGGTGAAAAAAATAAGCTCCAAGATACGAGCGAATCCGATGTACATAAACCTCAATGGCCAATTTATGCTTGACACTGCCAGCTTCCGCCGCGTCCCACACCGTTCTCAARTCCCCCTCCCCGCACAGTCCGAGTAAGCCACTTTTCTTGTTAAGCATGTTGGTARTTTCATCCACGTTCATGCCCTTCTCAGTAGCCAGCATTTGGATTATCGCAGGGTCGATGTCACCCGATCGCGTTGCCATGACCAGACCCTGTAGAGGAGTCACTCCCATGGATGTGTCRATGGACTTCCCACCTTTAATTGCTGCCATACTTGCTCCCGCTCCTATGTGTAGCGCAATTATGTTCACGTCCTTTTGCGGCTTTCCGAGTATCTGAGAAGCACGACCAAGGAGGTACTGGTAGCTTGTTCCATGCATGCCATACTTTCGTATGCCAAGCTCCTCGTAAAGCTTGTATGGAATGGCGTAAAGATAAGCAGAAGGTGGTATCGTAGAGTGGAAAGCAGTGTCGAAGACAGCTACTTGGGGACAGTCAAAAAGCTCTTCTGCAACTCGAATTCCCTGCATGAATACTCAAGGATAAGCAAGGTAGGAAGTAAAA
Source organism: Pleurozium schreberi (assembly GCA_006891605.1). Classification (NCBI taxonomy): domain Eukaryota; kingdom Viridiplantae; phylum Streptophyta; class Bryopsida; order Hypnales; family Hylocomiaceae; genus Pleurozium; species Pleurozium schreberi. The sequence goes on along the minus strand of VACF01000831.1, from coordinate 2,417 downwards.
TAGAAGGGTTATACAGCATTTCATTACCATTTCACATTGGCATATAGCCACTTAACCAAGCCAAAGTATTGCACTCGCGTATACCTCAAAGCAATCACTCTGCAGTCAGAATATAGGACTGGAAAGAAGGAGGATCTACAGCGGTACCTCAAGGTTTGGAGGATTATGAAGGGGAGCAAGAGGTATGGCTTTYTCAATAGCTTGTTTGACAGTTTCAGTGACAAGTGAAGGCTGTGTCAAAAATTCTCCTCCGTGCACTACTCGGTGGCCCACAGCTGTGACGTTTTGACTACTACCCATCCCTACACGAAGTAGCTCCAGTACCTTTTGAAGGCCCTGCTTGTGGTGCYGTATGTCGGGACCCTGCAGTGTGCCAACTCGAAAAAAATTTAAGAAAGCTTGCAAGTGATGGCAGAAGCAACCCAAATTTTGAGTATCCGTGAGCTTCAGGACTCTTTTCGATCAAAGGCTGGCAGGAAGTATAAATTCTTTAAGAACTAACACAAATTAACTTGATCAGAGGTCTGCAAGCCGATGAGATGCATTACAAGTCAATGAAGAAGCAACCTCAACCGAAAAAGAACCTTACTTACAGGTAAGGAAAAGAACTTACACATGCTCAGCAGTTTGCTCAGGGTCATACAGGAGCTTGTTAATACGTTCATGCAAATCCGTTAAACGTCTCTTCTTGTCGGTGAAGGGGAAGTAGACAGTTGTGTCAGCACCAGGTGATACAATGTTGAATTTGGGGTCAAAGACGTCAATACCATTCACCACTCGGTACAAGCCAGGCAGAGAAAATGCTCCATGGCTTTCATACTGCCCCACCGTGTCCGCACTGATATCCAACACCATCAACCAATCAATCAGCGGACATTATCACTTCATCACAAGTTCAATTCAATCAACTCCTGAATCTTTAAAAACCTTTTAACACCCTACGCCACAGCGAAAACATAAATCAATAATGCAATCAAAACAAATTATAATGAAAGCGGATCTGATTCGGACGTTTCAATAAAAGTAGAAAAGTTCAAATACTTTCACACAAAAAGGGTCTCCCTAAAATCAAACTGATTAAAAAGAGGCCTCCGTATGATCAGTGTCACCAAGGGAGACTACTGTAAGAATCACAGGGAAGATTCGCTTCATATGTAGTTCTTGAAGCAATTAAATTTTGGTTAACAAACAATTAAATGGTAGAATCTCTTCTTAAGATCTTGATGCAATCAAATGTTAATGAAAACCTTGTTGCATGTTTCTAACCAAATTGATCAACAATTGAGATAAAACCTACCTGCCAGCAATCTCTTGATATGTACTGGTGATGATAAAGTCGGCATGATTCATGGCGATTAAGTCGGCAGTGAACTGGCAAGAAAAGTGATACTTTTCATCAAACTTCTCCCAGTAGATRTCTGAATCTGGGTACTTYGTTTTCTCAAGYGCATGAGCTATGTTACACTGAAACCACCCAAATAGAACACTTATTAGAAAACACACATAGGCTAAACGTTTCTTGCTACAAATACTGCGTCCTAAGACTAATAGCAAATTTTAAGTACCTCTACCTCAAATAGCATTGTATAATTTTCATATAGTAYGTCTCTTCCCATATAATCCATGTGTAATCCTTAGTGTAATCCTCATTGATTGAACATTTCTAAAAATCCTATTTAACAATCTTAGAATGCCATAATTCCTAAACCACACGAAATTCTATTGAGCATATGAATTTCATCCTTTGAAGGAATTACTATTGTTAGTAACAAGTCCCATTTTCAGAACTTTCAACATTTTCTTCCCCTCAGATCCTGAATATTATAAACAAATTGCAATGTGTGTTCTCACGAACCTGGGTGACACCAAGTCGATGACACAACAGCGAGGCSACAAGATTTCCATCAGTATAATTTCCAATGATAAAATCTGGAACTCCAGAAAGCTCTTCTGTGAGTTCCTGTGCGACATCCTGGTCGATACAATCACGAGCACCAGAACTCAGTATACAACGTAGCCAGGAAAAATTTAAGACGTTCTTCCAAAATTCATGACAAAATTAAGAACAAATTCATGAAAAGATGATATAATTCAGTAGTGCAATCATTAAGGATTTCTTGTCTTGTGAGTTACCTGAACAAAGGATTCCAAAAATGGATAAACATCGAACCGAGAAATCCAATTTTGTAGAATACCATCCTCATTCCTGAATGGCACGCGCAGGATCCGAGAGTACTGTGTACCTTCTAACTTTTCAATCCGTTGGTTACATGTAGTTCCATTTGCATTTGGAATTAGACGAGTTACCTGAACAGAAAAATCAGACAAGAAMATCAGACAGCCACTTCAATAGCCAACCAAACATTCAACTTTGCTGAAAACTCTGCATTAAAATTATGGGAAGTGAGTCTTCAATG